>JAJIBD010021023.1:647500-690000 GCA_021461705.1 Cryptotis parvus
TGTGTATGTCTCTGTGTCTGTGTGTGTCTGTGTGTGTGTCTCTGTGTGTGTGTCTGTGTGTGTCTGTATGTCTGTGTGTATGTGTCTGTGTGTGTGTCTGTGTGTGTCTCTGTGTGTGTGTGTGTGTATGTGTCTGTGTGTTTATGTCTCTCTGTGTGTGTCTGTGTGTGTCTGTGTCTGTGACTGTGTGTGTCTCTCTGTGTGTCTGTGTGTGTATCTCTGTGTGTGTGTCTGTGTGTGTCTGTGTGTGTCTGTGTGTTTATGTCTCTCTGTGTGTGTCTCTGTGTCTGTCTGTGACTGTGTGCGTCTCTGTGTGTCTGTGTGTGTGTCTGTGTATGTCTGTGTGTGTGTCTGTGTGTGTCTGTGTGTCTCTGTGTGTGTCTGTGTGTCTCTGTGTGTGTGTCTGTGTGTGTGTCTCTATGTGTGTCTGTGTGTGTCTGTGTGCATGTCTCTGTGTGTGTCTGTCTGTGTGTCTGTGTCTGTGTGTGTCTCTGTGTATGTCTCTGTGTGTGTGTCTCTGTGTGTGTCTCTGTGTGTGTGTCTGTGTGTGTCTGTGTGTGTCTGTGTGTGTCTGTGTATGTCTGTCTGTGTGTGTGTCTGTGTGTGTCTGTGTGTGTGTTTGTGTGTGTGTCTGTGTGTGTCTCTGTGTGTGTGTCTGTGTGTGTCTCTGTGTGTGTCTGTGTGTGTGTCTGTGTGTGTCTGTGTGTGTGTCTGTGTCGGTGTGTGTGTGTATGGGGGACCGTAGTGCTCTGCTGCTGTTTAGTTTAAAGATCAACACACTTCCATCGAATGGAAGAGCATGTATTTTCGTCTCTGAGGTGCTCTCCTAATGCTGCTGCAAATACTATTGACAAGAAGAAAACAAAATTGCTACTGAAGGAAAACGCTAAGAAGGGAATTTTTTTGTTGCTGCTGGTCTTTGCCCCCAAAATGTCCTGTTTGAGCCACATGTTTTGAGTTGTTCTAGGACTTAGTTGTATGGGGTCATCTTTTCCCTTACAGCCTTCAAGTGAATGCCTTGTGGAAAAGGGTCAAGACGGCATCACTGCTGGCCTTGGGAGGGCGAACCTCTACTGGTTGCGTCACAAATGGGCTTTCCTCTGGAGAGGAGCAACGTCACAAGAGGCAGCAGTTGAAATAGAGGAATGATGGTACTGAAACTTTTTATCAGTCATATGATACTAAGAATAAAAATTAGAGAAATCACTGGGAACTACAGAACAGAGAGATGGACGTCACGGAGGCTGAAGTAACTCCAAATGGTGTTTTCCCGCTCAAGTTTTCCATGAGATGTCAGCCACTTGTTGAGTGTTAAAATACTCTTGCAGCTAGAGAATGCTGTATTTCCTCTGGCATTCCAGGACGTTTCTAACCAGTGTTTGGAACTTGAAACCAGTGCCAAGCCTAAACACATCTGGTTGATTCCAGGCCACAAATAGCACTGGAAAGCCATCAACACCTTCCATAGCTGCCATACTTAAAAGTCTATTTCCAAAATAGAAATGTGAAAAAAAAATTATCAGACTGATGCTCCAGAGTTAAAGTCAGGAAAGTGTCATGTCAAGCATTAAGTATCATCACAATGTACAGGAAGCTCTGGGCTTCCTAACTCGAACCTGCACTTTAGCAGATGAAGTGAAAAACGAGCATTAGTAGAGTCAACCCTATTTTCAATTATGCACTGGTATGTTATAAATTTACGAATAAACTTGAGGTATTTTGTTACATTGTGACATAGAAACTCAATGAGCAATCAAATATCTTAAGCAATGTCACTGGTCACTTCCAATGCATGCTACTATTTAGAAGACAGTGAAGGCAGTCGTTTGTTATTTCATTAATAGTCTATCTTAATGGAATTTTCAATATGAATCTAGTGGTGTCTTAAGGCACAGTATTAGAGTAAGAAGTTATTTGCATGTGAAAAGAAATTGGAAATACGTCATTCGTCATATTTGGAATATTTTCAGTGCTTAAGGGTCACCAGAATTCCATTCAGCAGTGGTGTGTGGGACACACAGTGGGCATGCAGTGCTGGGGATCGAACCCAGGGTCTTGCATATGCAGGCATATGCTCTCCATCCCTGGCCCAGAAATTAGAAAAGCTATTTATTGGTGACTACTTACTGTATTTGAAATAAGGAAGAGACGAGTAATTTACTTCAGGCAGCTGATAGTCTGAACAAGTATAATTCAAACCATGCAACAATCAATCTTTAACTTTTGAGAAAGATGTTTTGAATGAGGTAAGCTGGATAGCAGCGAAGAGAATTTCAGCAGAGTGCCAAGAGTTTGGAAAGATAGCATGTGCTTTTCCACTTGACAAGACCACCATGGTGGGAAGCAAAAGAATATCTAGGGGAAAGACAGAGGGTTTTTGCCTTCCAGAAATTTTCCAGCCACTGTGTTTGAATTTGGTTTCTCATGTGTGTCCTTTGACCTTAAAGAAAAGGATGCTGTCAGAAAGGAGGATAAGATACGACTGTCAGTGGAAACTCATTCTCATTGGCAGAATGATGCAGTGTTAAGTACAGGAAATGGCCAGGACGGAAGAGTTGGTACAGAGTTTAAGGCGCTTGCCTTGCATGCAGCCAACCCTGATTTGATCCCGGCATGGCCTATGGTCCCCTCGGCACTGCCAGGAATGATCCCTGAGCACAAAGACAGGCATAAATGCTGAGCACAGCCAGGTATGTCCCCCCACCCTCCAAAATAACACAAAAGAAGAAATAAATATGGGAGATGGGTTGTACGGTCTGATTGCCTGGGTTCCAAGCTATCTTTTGTGGCTAGCTGTGCACTTACAGGAATGTCAGTCTCTCTGAGGATCAGGGTCCTTGTTGGTAGAAGGGAGCTCTAACTTGTGGGCTGGGCATAAGAACTGAAGGAGGCAACACAGCACAATGTTTAGTACAAGGATCGCATGCGGTAAGCACTCAATGTTAAGTAACTCTATTTGTATTAATACTTGATCAATGACTTCCAGAGTTGTAAGCAAGATGAAGGTACCAGGAACAGAATGTATGGGAAAAATGACTTTGAATGGAGAAAAGAGAAATTTCTGATGAAAAACTCTTGCTGGGTTAGTTCCGGAAGCAGTGTGCATAGCTGGAGCTTTTGTACAACCTTTCTGTGCATATTTATGTCTAATCAACTCCGGAGGACAAAAATGCCAACCAATTAGGTCAACCATCTCATCAACTAACTGTAGGAATAATTTCCAGAGAGTACTGCAGCAGTGTTTAAGGGAGAACAAGCACTGTCCAAGGCAAGTTCTAGTGCCTAATAGGAGTGCTTGGGGGATGTCTACTGGACAGCAGTTAACGACTAGATAATATTCGATGATTTTAAGTCTGTCATTCCATCATCATCATCATCAATAAAACCCCATAATTCTGCATGATGAACTAACAAACTACAAGAATAAAATGTTCAGCTATTATGCAACACAAAGGACAGAACTTGGGAGTGGGGCTAGGGAGGAGCTTTGATGCATTTAGTATCCTACTAATCTCCAGAGGTTTCACTGGTAAGCACTTAACACATTCACTTTCGATAGGAACGACTTGGACACTGATCTCTTTTTAACTTGTTGGATTGATTTATATGATTCAAATCAAGATGTCGTAGAATTAAATTTCCACATGCACAAGATTCAGAAAAAACATCCAAATTGACATTGAGTGGGTCAAAGCATATTTAGATTATTTTGATTCTCCACTATTGAAAACCATGATTCACCTGACAGCTAGAATGCCAACTGAAATTAATAAATGGAAGGTTTGTGATACAAAAAATATCATATAACCCAAGAATACCCAACTAGTCCTTTGCTTACAATTTTGACTTTACTCAAAAGCAGACACATTTTTAATAGCTTTAAAAATAAAATGGTTCAAAAAACACCCACCACAATGTCTCAATAAAAGGAAATTTAGGTTTTAGTGAGGTATGAGTTCTTAAGAGTGTCAAGAGAAATTTAAAAGTTAAAAAATTTCACAGGGCCCTGAGCAATAGCCCAGAGGTAGGGTGTTTGCCTTACATGCGGCAGGCCCGTGCAGGCCTGGGTTCGATCCCGGCATCCCATGTGGTCCCCGAGCACCGCCAGGAGTAATTCCTGAGTGCAGAGCCAGGAGTAACCCCTGAGCGTCGCCAGGTGTGACCAAAAAGCAAAAAAAAAAAAAATTCACAGTCCTTATTTGCAACAGTTAACATTAATATACTTTTGAAATTAACATTTATATATTTTTTGTTGTTATTCTGTTATCTCCTGGGAGGAGCAAGCAAATGTCATTGGTAAGAAAAACTAAATATTATATCTTTGATATTTGTCCAGGGAATAAGTTCACCACATCAATGTAAATGAGCACAGAATATTGAGACTAAGAAAGTCATAATTTCCTTCTTCATGTAAATGAGTCTGTATTTTGAAATGTGGACAGATGCAACAAATATATTTTATCCATGACACATTCACAATCAAGCAAATCAAATGAAGACTAAATTTTTTTTCTCACCTTTGAATCATTCAACCTACAGATTGTTCTCATTCATAGTTTTCACATTACTATACTCTCAAAACATTACTTATGTCTAATATAAACAAATGAAAGGCTTGTCTGCCTATTTAGGAAAGAAAAATGGACTATAGTTCTTCCGTACTATGGAAATAGAAGATTTAGAAAGAACTTCATTCTGATGGAATCTAAATCAGGGACAGTAGTAAAGTCATGAGATGTTGGTCAAGAGACCAAAAAGTGAATACACTGGAAATGTGACAAACTGGGAGGCGAACAGGAGGATAATGAATCACATGTTCAGAGAAACCACTGGCTGCTTAGCATCTTGTTGCTGGGCAATGTTTCTTAGTA
Organism: Cryptotis parvus; assembly: GCA_021461705.1. NCBI lineage: Eukaryota > Metazoa > Chordata > Mammalia > Eulipotyphla > Soricidae > Cryptotis > Cryptotis parvus. The sequence goes on from JAJIBD010021023.1 coordinate 652,372, forward strand.
GCATATTTTCTTACATCTTAAAGCACGGAGCATTTTATTCTTATTTTTAAGTGTTGAATGTTTTAAAATTGGTATGCATATTATATTTTTTAACTTTTGAGTCTCAACTATTTAGTTTATGGACTATCTAAATTATAAGAAAGCTGGGCGGAGGGATAGCCCAGCGGTAGGGCGTTTGCCTTGCACGCGGCCGGCTCATGCCGGCCTGGGTTCGATCCCGGCATCCCATATGGTCCCCGAGCACCGCCAGGAGTGATTCCTGAGTGCAGAGCCAGGAGAAACCCTGAGCATTGCGGGTGTGACCCAAAAAAAAAAAAAAAAAAATTATAAGAAAGTTATTGGCTGGATTCAGGATATATTTATATATATGTAAATATATACATATTCATGACACATATATACAAATATATCTTGAATATATATAGCACTCATTCAATAAAAATTTTACACTTAGTTTTGCATATGTGCACATAATAAAACCAAACGGGTGGGAGGAACATAAGCCTTCAGTGTTGTGCTGTTGTAACTGAAGAATGAGATACAAAATATACTGGAGGTTGATTAAAGTGTTAAAGTAAATTTAAGTATGAAAATATATAAATAATTCATGTACTACAGAAAGCACATTATATAGATTATAAAAATATGTAGAAAAAGGCCAGGAGATAATAGAGGGAATTATACTTCACTGTGCTGATCTGATTCCCCAGATCACGTGATTTCCCCAATTATCACCAACTGCAGCATCAAGGTCCCAGAGTACCTGTCTGTGGTCCTGGATTCCCCCTAGAGCTACTGGGTTGGCTAAGACATCCCTGGCATGCAGTGCTGGGAGCAGCACTCTATCTGCAGAACTTTGCACTGATCCACTGGCCCAATAGCTCAGAATCATGGGTCAGGTCCCAGTTTCTCCTGAGCATTTCCTGGAAGGAGCCATCAAAAAAGACATGCAGGAAAATGTTGATGTTTCAAACTGTGAATAAGAGGGCCAGAGAGATAGCACAGTAGGTAGTGTGCATGTGGCTAACTCAGATTTGGTCCTTGGCACCACACATGGTTCCACAAGCACCACTGGAAAGGCTCCCTGAACACTGTTAGGAGAAAACCCTAAGCACCACTAGGTGTGGCCTCCCACACCCCAAAAATGAACTTGTCACTTGTCACTTGTCTTCCCATTGTTCATCAATTTGCTCAAGTGGGCACCAGTACTGTCTCCATTCGTTGGGGTCTAGATTACACAAGTACAAACATCTTGGGGCTTACTAAATTAGGATGCCTGGAGAGTAGCAGTAGTTGAACTTGAGAGATAATAGCAATTAATATCAGTTGAAGGATATTCCTCCAGCTGTGCAGGGAGGAAAAGAGCGGCATGGACCGCCTTTGAAAACATTGAAGAAATAGCTAAAAAGGACAAAGAACCTCTGGCTCCGGGCACATCTCTGACTTTACCGTTCTCCCTGCATTAACATACGCCTCAGAGACCTGGGCCCTACGAAAAGCAGGATGAGAATGCTATTAGGGTCTCCCAAAGAGGAATTGAAAGAGCTATGCTTGGAATATCACGCCTCACTCAAGTGAGAGAAGGAATCGGAGCTCCGACCCCGTCGCTGTTACAGAATCAGGGACACTGTCTCGTTTGCCAAGGCATCAACAATCAGATGGGCTGGACATGTAATGTGATTTGGAGACAACCACGGGACTAGAGCCATTACCGATTGGATCCCACGGGATGTCAAAAGATCACGTGGCCGCCCACCTACAAGATGGTCAGACTTCTTCAACAAGACCCTGAGTGAACGGTTTGAGGATCTTCATATTCCTGAAAACCAGATACCAATGGGCTACACTGGCACATGATAGGGTCAAATGGAAATATTACTGGCGTCCGCTCAAGCACATCGATGAATAACGGGACATCAAGTGATCAAGTGATCAAGTGAAGGAAAAAGAAAAGTGAGTTGTTTGGAGTAGGGTACCTATCAACTTTGTTGTCTATTTAAATACTCCCAAGATTTAATGTTCTAGAACTCACCAAATTCCCCTCACTGTGAGCTAGAATCTGGTCCTGTGGGCTACCTTCGGCACGTTTCCACTGAGGAGCGGAGAAGAGGAAACAATACAAAAGTGCTCCCGAGGATGATTTTCACTCATTAAAAAGGATACAGTGAAAGTATAAAACAGAGTATTCACATTCCCCTTTCTTCCCTCTCTATCTGGACTGAAAATTTTTGACTAAATCACACAATTTAAAAAGCTTTTGTCATTGTCTCCTACCAAAATTTGTGATCCTACATGCTCGTGGTTTCTCATCTAGGGGGAGTACAGTATGACAAACTTCTGGTGAAGACAGGTTGGAGATGGGTCGGGCACAGGGATGGGCTGAGTCACCTTGTTGGCGGGAAGAAGGCAGGAGCGAGCACAGGGAAAGCGCTGCCAGAGAATTGCAAATCAGGTCCGGGACTGGAGGAATTAACGTCACTTCACGTTATGGTACTTAAGTTTGTTTTTTTCTCATAGGTAAGAATTAGGCCTCTAATTTATCTAGCTCTTCCTAACTGATAAGACATAAATGGGAAATAAATTGAATTTAGCCACTTTTATTTTTGCCTCCCAAATATCAATAGTTGTAGAAATTCATTTGTTCTGTTATTTGACTTACATATTTTCTTTCCCAATACTAACACTTTTGGTTTATTCCAGATATGTATGACCAATTTATAAAAAAATTGCAAAAGAATCATCTGCAAATTGTGGTTTATTTAATATCTACATGATGAAATACCTATTCAATGGATTCATTTTTAAAGTTCTTAAATTCTAGATATAGACCTACAGATAGATAAAGGAAGTTCATCACAGCCTGAGAATTTGAAGATATTTTTTGTCATGGCTTGTGCCATGCTATCTCATTGTCCTGGTCTTTTAAACATATCTTTGACATGATTTGCAAATTAGTTTACAGATTAATATGAAAGCCATGACGACTAGCACACCCATAAACACATGAACGATTCAATAAACAGGCAACAAAAAGGCCTAGTGAGCTAAGCAAAAGCATTATTTCTTCCTTGTTGAAGGTGCCAGCATATGCTACATCTTATGTCGCACAAGTGTACTCATTAAATATTATGAAATCTACAGCAGGCCGGGAAGCTCTAACTAGCGAGTCAAAGTCGCTCATACCTGTGTGTTCATATTTATGTCGCAGAAGGGAACTGCTTTTCTGGAATGTCTTGTCACATAAGTCACATGCATACATGCCACTCTCTGTCTTCTTGATCTTCTTTCGAGACAGACAGGAGTCGGAGTCCGTCATGTCATCTAGTCCTGACATGTAGTCCTGCGCCCGTCAAGCAATTCTCCCTGTGATATAATCACACAGTTCAGCACAGTTTCTTCTCTTCCTGCTTATACCAAACAACTGCGCATAGACCAACATTCAGAGTTCTGCAGAAATACTTGCTAGTAACCAGTTTACTTTTTAAAACTTAAATACTATTTTCCAAGAACAAAATGAGAAGTCTCACATTTCAGCAAAACAATAAACCATTTCTGCTCTGGTGACAGAGCTTGTTTTTCAAGGACAGATATGGCCAACTGTGAAGGGGAAACAAGTTTTTCTCAAATCCTTGAGTTTCTTTAGAGTAGGAAATATCCACTAGTGAAAAATTAATCACTCGGATGAGTGTATTTTCCAGTGTGCTTAACTTTAGAAATGATCTGTAGCTGTAGAACCCCTATTTTAATTGAATTTTATATTTAGGTACAAAATGTTATTATTATGCAATCTATTTAAATGTATGTCTACCAACTAAAGGCCTCAAGCTATATTTTTATATTTAATTTTCTAATTTGAAATAGGGAATATTAATAACACTTTTTATCAATGTTCTATCTATGTTAAAACAGCCTTCAGCATTGAGCAATAATGAATGTGGATCAGTAAATTATTAAATTTCTTGATATTTATTTTGTCTTGATCCAAAGGAGTGCAAACCTGCATGCTAACATACATTTCCATTTACTAGCCCACAGTTCCGTTTTCTTAGACTACGTTTGCACTAATTAATATTAGCGGAGATTAAAAAGGCTTAAATACATTTACAAAGAGGGCAGATGTACTGTAAATTGGAAGACACAACAGCTGTTACGGAGGTGCACTGATACTTTGGCCTCTATTTTGCAAACAGAGATTAAACTCCATGAGATTAATGCCTACCTGTTTTTAATCTTTGGGAAAAAATCACAAATTAGTCACTAGTTTGAAAATTACAAAGGTTGTATGAAATGTGCAAATGCTAAAAAAAAATGAAACTGCTCTTCCCAATAAACTGTTCTCTATAAAAGCAAGATTATCTCAAATTTGTAAATCATATTATGGCAATTGTGAACATCTGTAAAACCAGGTAAAGAATATCCATTGTAACTTTTAGCATCTATGTAAGTTCTATCAGATATTTCAGTGAAAGTCCTTCTAAAAGCAAGAGGGAGCAATCTAACTAAGTAAATACTACATGCCTTGTCTCTTAAGGGCAAATGTAGTTACAGAGTACACTATTCTACTGTTTCCCCAAATATTGGTGTCTACCACCACCCTGTTTTAGACTGAAGTGAAGTCAAACTCTTCTGCTGAAATCAAAGCACTTGATTTTTTTTTCCACTAAGATTTTTTTTCCTTCCATGCATGCACATAAACAATAAGATTTTCTCTTCCTCTCTTCAGAGCAAACAGGTATCTCATTACCTGGAATCCTTGTTTCCGCTGGTATTTTCTCCTTTGCTGCATATCAGCAAAAGTAGCTGCTCCAGTTGGGTAGGTATAGGCCATATGTGGTAGGAAGCTCATCTGATCCAGTCCTGGGTATGGTCGAAGCCCAGGGATACTGGTCTGGACTGGTGGCATGAAGGTGGCGGGGGAAATGCGCTTTGTGGCGGAAGAGCCGTATATAAAGGTTTGGCACTAAACGGGTTCATGCCGAACACTGGATTAGTGGTTTTGTTGTCCAGACTATTTGAATTTGAAAACTCCTTCTTGATGAAAGTCAAGTTTAGAGGCTCATCTGAGGTTTCAGACGACGAAGAAACACTGTTATGGTCTAAATTTATGCTGCTAGCTTTTGTTTTGTTCTTTGTGGCTATAATACTTTTGGGTTCTTTCATTTGTTTTGGTAATGACAAGTCCAAAGGCTCAGCCTGGAGCTCCTCAGAAGAGAAGCTGTTTGGAGTGTAAGAACTACTGTGGGAGTTTTTAGAAGATGTGGAAGAAAGATTTAAGGGAGAAGGAGTGTTACTCCTTGAGTGGTCCAATTTTTCAACTGCTTTAATACTGGGGAAATGAGAAGGTTTAGTTAGCCTGAGAGGAGGATCACAATTCGTCACGCTGTTGTGGAGTTCTGCGATAGAGGGTGATGTTATGGAGTCCATGGGTTTTATGGGAGACCTGGGTAATAAGGAGTCTTTAGTGGGAGGGTTACTGTTGGGAGCTAACGGCTTGGAGTTCCTTTCCAGTGATGGTGACCTGGAATTTGAATACTGGTAGACTTTTCGTTGCTCAAACCATTCCTTCACAAATTCCTGAGGAAGGCCCACAGCAATGGAAATTTTCAGCAGTTCATCAGAGTTCGGCTCCATGTTCATAGCATAATATGCTTTGAGTACAGACATGTGGTCCTTGTATGGGTTGATGGGGCTTGTCATGCCTTTCTCAGAAAGTACAGATGACAAGAGGAGGGCTTTATTATCAACAAAAACTCCAGCTTTGTTGGGGACTATGTTTTCATGAGGTTGCAGGACCGCCTTGATTTCTTCGTTCATCTTACAAAGGTAACGCTCATGCTGATGCAAGGGAATGGGGCCTGGAAAGCTTTCTTTACAGAACTGACATGAGAATGGAGTGGCTATGTTGTGGTTCTCAATCATTTTATCATCGGTAACCAAATCTATTAGAGTACGTAGCTTCTCTTTCTTGATATTACTGATCTGTCTCCTTGAGTCAGTGGTTAAGCTCTGGAGGCAAGCTTTGGCTTCATTGACTTTTTCTAATGTATAGTCAATAATACTTTTAGTGGCACCATTATGACTCACTACCGGAAGACCTACTGGTGGGATATTAGGAGAAGTAACTCCCTGCTCCTCAGGTTGAGAACATGGATCCTTCATGTGATAACCTTTCAATTTGGAAATTTCTTCAGCCTTGCAGTCCATTTTTTGCCTGGAAACCGTGTTGTCCACAATCTGTAGAACCTTTTTGTACCTCGCTTAAATTACTGTTCATTGTGGGGAATCCAAGTAAAGGGGCTTCCATCCCTACACCTAAGTGCTGCATTGGACTCTGAGCAGACGGATGAACTCCTAAGGGGCTGGTGGCTCCAAGTGCACCATTCATAAAGGGGCTAGTGCCACTAAACCCGTGTGGCCATAAGAACTTTATAGTCATTGAAGTCTAGTGGTTCTGTTTTAATTTTAAGTAAGCCTGTTTGTTCAGACATACTGAGTGGTTTTCCATTCTCCAATTTGTTTCTTAACTGGGTTATGGCTGAATTAGTGGGAGAAGAAGAAACAGAATTAGGGGAGGAACCCGTCTTGATATTGTTTCTCATGCGGCCATTTACAGAGATTAAACCAATGCATTTCTTGCTGCTGATGTGTGAACTGTAGGAACCAGAATGCGAGAATCGTTTCTTGCAGTTTGGGCACTCGTGCGGTTTTTTCACCTAAAATGATAATTAAAATTAACATTACATTACATTTCTTTGATTGGGCAATCATCTATCACAACAAGAATTTGTAAAACCAAATGAGTGAAACATAATGGGGCACCTCTATATCCCAGGTGCTTAGATTAGAGTTATGTGGCCATAGCTGTTTCTGGACTTTATCTGCCCTGAGAGGACATAACTCAAGATGTTAACAGTGAAAGGTGAGGGCTATCTATGCCTTTTTTTTCAGCCAAGACCCCAAATCTTGTCTTGCCATCGGCAGCCTCCTATTTAAACAGTGTCAGATTAATGTGTGGTCAATAGCACAATAAAGATGTCACCATATTTAAAAAGGAAGTGTATCCATGGCTTTAATCAACTCAGTGGAGATTCCATTGATTCTACCAATCCAACTAGTCCTTTGAATAGCTTCCAATTTGGTAATAAAATCTTGGCAGAGCTATCAAAATAGTTATACAGGAGAAATCTCAGTGTAGGATGTTGGACTCTAATCTACAGCTCTCAGGGTTTTAGGCCCATTTATCACATGAAAGCGCCTATCCAAAACTTTTCAACTTTTTCTTTCATGTGCAGGTATCAGGAATACACATTCTCCAGAATTTCCTCACTGAGTTTCTTCAAGTCAAAACATCAAATCTGTAAAAGAGCTTTTAAAAGGTTGAAATGGGAGCCTTTAGATTGGTACTAAATCAAGGCATTTGCAGTTTTTCAGAAGTGCAGGCTTTCCCCTTCTGTGATAGTGCTATTGGTGATACCATTCGTTTCAGGAAGACACAACAGGCACACATTTTGTTTATAAAATAAATAGGTAGCCCCCCAAAAGCTACACATTGGACTGTGCAAAATTTAAACACGCATTAAAAATTCCCCTAATGAAACAAAATGCAAATGTGAGCACAGCACTCTGATACTCACCACTGTGAATCCGCAGGTGTTCCTTCAGATGGTGTTTATATTTGAAGGCTTTGCCACACTCCGTGCATTTGAACTTGCGATTACCTGCTCCCTGGGTCAGCATTTGGTGCTGAAAAGGAGAAAAAGAGAAGGACCAACATTAGTTTTGTGCAGGAGGTACAAAGAAAATTTGTTACAAATATCTGTTATAAGGTCTAGGTTTTTCAGACAGGCCAAAAGGTTTGAGTGCATGTTTATTTATTTTCCCAGTCTTTCAGACTTGCAATAAAAGTGATAATGTTGGAAATAAAATTAGAACAAATAAAAAAAAAGAGTGCTTTCACAGGCACATACAAACTGGCTTCAGAATTATCTATGTAGTCTCCTTTCCAAAATATTTCTTTGAGCCTTTGGAGATGAGACAGTATAATTACAAAGACAATTGTGATTCCCTGTGTTTACGCAAATTCTAAAATCTGAAGGTGCCCTGCTGAAAAGTATCTCATCTTCTGAGGAAAAAATATGACATTATCATGAAAATTTTAACTAGGCTGGGGATGGTTGGGGGGTTGACTAGGGAAACCTCACATAATGATGAATTACACAATATTTTTTTTTTTTTTGTATTTTATATTTTGCTCCATCAGAATAAAAATATATTTTATACTACATCAGCACCAAATTTAAAGAAACCAGTCAAACATGGCTGTAACACATGGAGTATCCTTGACTATGAATATTTTATTCCAAGACATTCATGTTTAAATATCCCATTCACTGTTCCAGCAGCCAGTGTAAGCCCCATTTTTCCTGAAGTGTTGTATAGCACATTTGATTTATTATCAGATGTAAGAGACAACATCTTGGGTTACTGCTGCTTGAACAGTTTTATCACAGGCCAGTAGGAAAGTCTTCAATGACTTTTCATTTTCCCTGTTTAGTAGTATGCTAGGGAGTAGAGAACAAAAAAAAAAAGTTTGCTGAAAAGACACGTTAAAAGCAGCAAAGATATAATCAAACACAGCTGACCTTTTTGAACAAGAGGAAAAAAAGCACTGTGACTTAGAAATCTGAAAAGAAAAAAAATGTACAGTCATCCACTCTGGATGCTCAAGGTAGGAGGTCAGCCTTTTCTAGCAGCAATGACACAAAAGCCTTTTGCAAAAAGACAGCACAGAAACGGTATGACAACTGCTAGGGTGTGCTGAATCTTCCCACATTCCTAGTGAGACAGATGGTGTTACATGGGACACAGGGAGGTTTGTTCAAACAGCAGCAACCTTCAAAGATCAAGCGGAGCCCAGCCCGCCGAGCGCCATTGAGGGACCAGCGCTCATATGTTGCTGAGTTGCATAAACAAACAGCAACAGCTGTTTTCTCTCCCCCACAGCCCTCAGAGGACTACTATAAACTTTAGTTGTGCCACTGTTAATATGATACAATCATTTTAATTTACTAATTGTAAATGCCATGAGCAAATGAGGGGACTTTTCAACACCAAAGCTACCATTCATAACGCGCCAACACAATCACACTTCTGCATGTGAAATTTAAAGCAGTTATGCTAGATAAATAACGAGGCACTGTTGTTTTTTTTCTAGAGTTTTTTGTGCATATAAGCAAGGGAAGATAAACTGTTACACAAGAGTAAATATGCATGCAGAGTTTTTATAACTGAACTTGGAAGAACTGTCAGGTGACAAGCCTACTCAGAAACGAATGATTTAAACAAGCTATTCTCTTAAAAGAGTGACATTCCACAAAAAACAGGATCATCACCACTTCTTGATTATGTTTATTTTTATTCCTCTTATTCAACTAAAATACAGCCCAGACATTTAATAATTTTCAAAATGGCTGGTTAGGAAGGCTTAGATTGGGGGGGGTGAGGTGGGGTCCATATCTGTAGGGCCAGCACCGATTCCATCACCTTGTGAACACATCATAATAGAAGTCTGCAGTCGATTCTCCCAGGAGGATAGAGAACAGTTTTGCTAAAACATTTGAGGGACAATGTGAATCAATCCCATTCAATCATTTTAAGGATTTATAAAGCTTTGCGTGCCTGTTTACGATAGTTTTCATTTTTACCATAAGTAAGCCAAAAGACACAGAGCAATTTTAACAGTTAGCTACAAATATGCACTACAAGGAGGGATTGTTTTACATTTTTGTATTATTCCAGGCTGCTACATTTACATGTGTATATTATATGCTGTTTAGATTTTCTTTAAAACACTTAATTAGATTTCATAAACTAGTAGCAGCCTGTAAAAATACCCAGAGTATTTTGAAGGTGTTTATATGATAAATTAAAGAAAACGCACAGTTCTTTTTTCTACGACTTAGATCCTGCATAAAAAAATTTCTAAGTAAAAGTAGGTGAAAAATGGAATTAAAATTGCTGAGATGTTTAATAATGTATAATTAAAATGCTACAATTTCATTCACTTTTTGTGGAACATAAAATGAAACTAAAGTCAAGTTAAAGTGCAAATAAAATTTCTAAATTAGAAATTAACACACTCATTCGATCGTGAACATAAGACTATTAAATCATATTAGAAGAGACCATCAAAAAATCATTTAGACCTCAATTAAAGCTATTACCATTAAAAGATCTGCATCTTCAAAATGCCATGAAAAATTAATAATGATTGCCAATCAAAGCAATATCGTTTCTCTAAGGGGTTATTATAGAAAGAAATCACTTAAAACCAACCCCCCCACCTGATCTGTCCCTGGCTTGTGCGTCACCATATGCCGCTCGAGCTGGGTGCGGTAAGCAAACGTGTAGCTACAAAGAGGGCAGGAAAAGTTCTCCTCATTCTTCTCGTGGCGGTACTTGATGTGCTCCTTCAGTGATGTCAAGCGCTTGTAGCCCCGGTCGCAGTAGGGGCAGGTCAGCAGTTGGGCAAAAGCATCTGGAGTTCCAGGTGGCAGGTCTGTAGCCGAGAGACGAGAGGGAGAGAAGCAGGCCAAAAGGTCAGTAAATCAATGGCAGCTAATGGGCTGAGTGCCCAGGCTGGTATGACAGGAATCACCGCAATCTGCTCCAGGAGAGCGCCACCATTACACTCTGTCCTGCACTCGGGTCCCCTCGCAGCCCCAGCATCGCCTCGGCGAAATCAGCTCTCACCGTGCTAGGAAATCAATTAATCACTGGGGCTTTGGGGGGAAATTTAAACAGTGGATAAAGGAGGAAATTCTCTTTAGGTGACTGAGGCTGTGGAGGAACCTTTAGTCACACACGACTCAGGCCGAGCAGGCTGAGAATTTCTCAGGTGTCATGCGAGAGGGAGAAAAGGCGAGGTCACTATTTTCAACTCCCTGTCACCACCACGCCACCCCCCAAGTGAAATATTTCAGAAAGATCGAAATCAATTTGGATATTTTTATCTCTTAGAAATAGGCTCTAATTGTTCTTGTTCTTTATTGGATGTACAAATGACACAAATTTGCTGACAAAAAAAAATTTCACAATACCCTAAAATTACAGTTCTAATCTTTGCTCATGAAATTCCATGCCTCTGCAGCTGTTCTTCAAATTTTAAGGTAAACACCCAGGCATGTAGTGCATTTGTAATTGTAACAGCTGCAGAGGTCAGTGTAGTGGCTAAAAATGAATTACAGCCTCACCATTTTCTTCTTGCCCATTGGCCTCTGGTGTGCCAAGGCGAGACAGCTCCTCGGGGGCTTCTGGGTAAATAATGGCTGTGTCGCTGCGCTGAAGGTACTCCTCGATGCTGACTGCATGGCCATCGCGTTCCTCCAGTTTTCTTTTGGCAAAGTATTCCTCAAAGTCTGCTGTGCAATTTGCATTCTTAACTGAAATCATAAAAGAAGAAATATCTTTTCAGGTCCTTCTCAGGAGCTTAAGACCACTTACATGATAATTAATAAGAAATGCTCACTTGTAAAACAAACACCTGGTTTATGTGTAAGGAGCGATGGAGATGACCATTATTGACTGAATTAGTTATTCTCCAAATATATGCATAAAAGGAGGACACATCGTTTTAAGTTCAATCTTTTTCTTCCTGAAATACTAATCTGCATTGTTCACCAAGAAAGAAAGGAACATTTAAATGCTGTTTAAGGGAAATCTTTCTTAAAAACCAACAGAACCGTGTTCTGAGATCCATAAGCGCGAGACAGAAATACGGTTATAGCTACTTCATTAGTCTACAGAAAACTTCCCTCTTTTTTCAGAAAGACTATATTTAATTTTTGTTGTCCCTTAAACTTAACGTTTTAAACCACAGGTACATCCTGTTACTAAATATAAGCTTTTAACCCTCCACATTCTGACTATCACACATGGCCGGTGCTCTGCAGTCAGAGACAGGTGTGAAGGGACAGATATTCCTAAAGAGATAACTATGCCACTTGGTAAAAAAAAATCATGGAAGTTGCGAGCTGCAAGTTCTCTATAATTTCAATATTTAAGCTTAGTGATTTTAAAGCTACTGCAAATAAAATGAAGCTTACAACAAATAGAAATAAGATAAAAATAATGGAGAAACTAAATCATAGAATACATTGTTGTGTGAAATTTATATGTTTAACTGTTGTACATTTTTCAGCAACTTGGATCAAAGTCTTTGTATATCTGAAACTTTTCGGTATGCCTATAAACCAAGAGGTGACTTAAATATTCTAACTGGAATTGTTTATACAAAAAGAGTTGGGGGGTATGTGTGTTACGTTCTTCTCTATGTAAGTTGGTGAGAAAAAAAGTCCTTTGCTAGTAGAATGAAAGGAGAAGTCTTTCACAGTTTCTGAGAGCAGTTAACCTTTGGGCCTCTTGACTCTCCACCTCATCTTCTCAGTCACTAAAGCTATAAAAGTCTTTTTCATACTAATTCTTCAGCACAATTTGTGGCTGGATGATGTCTGAGCAAGCCAGTCCATTTTTATTTTTGGCTTCTACTGTGATGAATTTGTGGATTATAGATAAAAAGAACAGAAACTGTCATCTTCATTTAATTCAGCAAGTATTTACTGAATGCTTGGGATGGGGTAGGCTTTACATAGGTGCAGTTTCATCTTTCAGGAAGCCAGGAGGGTTACCAATACAAATGTTTTTATTTCAACAGTGAATAAAATAATACAAACTCGGCTGAGAATTTTAAGACAAAGGTACAGGTGGTAAGGCAGCAGTACTAGGAGCCGATGCACTCTAGATTTAGGCTTGCTTTATTTTTATTTATTTATTTTTTTAAGGAATAAGGACATTCAGTGCTTTATATGACCAAAGAGTTGGCTAGACAAAATACTGTAAAGGTCATTGACAAAATATGGAGGCAACATACATCCTGAATTTAAACTATATTATAAAGCAATAGTTATTAAAACACTGTGCACTTGGTATAAAAACAGGCACACAAAGCAACAGATCAGAGTCCAGAAACAAATCCATACGTATATAAATGACTAACATATGGTAATAGGAGTCAGTTCCATAAATTGAAGGAAGTTTCTTCAATGAATGTTGTTGAGTTAGGCTTGCTTTAATTGAGAAAGTGGCGGAGTACAGCCTGTGCATGAATGCAGTGACTAGAACAGAGCATTTTTCGTTCTTATATTGGGGCCACACCTGGCGGTGCTCAGGGTCTACTCCTGGCTGTGCACTCATGGATCATTCCTGGTGGGACTCTGTATATGGGAACCATACACAGTGCCCAGGTTGGACAAGCCACATGCAAGGCAAGCACCCTAAGCCTGCACTATTGTTCTGGCCCTGAAGCAAATAATATTTTACAGATTAAGAATGTCTTAATCTGAAAAGACAAACGTGAAGTGCAGAATGAAAGGGCGAGGATGATAGAAGGGGGAGGGAGGCCTGTAGAAACCAGGCCATGTAGGTTGTGGTAGCTGTATTCAGGATTTGGGTTTGATTCTAAAAGACACAGGAAGCCACGAAAGGTTATTAAACTAAAGAGGATGGTTAGATGAAATTACAGATTGGTGATTCTTGGAAGCCAGTCAGGAGGTTCTTGTCATAGGCCAGATAAAGGTTAAGAACTTGGGGATAGAGTGGATGAGAAATGGTTGGATTTGAGAGATAATTTAGTAATATCAGTATACTTGGAAAATAGTGGGGAAATAGCTAAGGAGTAAGATGCAAGCACCTTCCTTAGGTTCAGGCTCTTCAATTTTAATGAATGGCAGGTGATATTCACCAGAGCAAGAAGCAAGAAAATTATACCGAGTCTCAAATGCATGCGCAGATATATTTGTTCAAATAGAAATAACATGGGAACACTACAATCGTAGAAATTAAAAAAGTGCCAGTAATCCTGACTATTGTGATGTCACACACTTCTCTTTTGCCAGTCTGACTTTTGTTAAGTTTAACACGAGCATAAGTCTGATTCTGAGAACTTCATTTCCTTCGAATAGAGTTTTGAAATGAATAATAGAGGATTAAGATTATGCATCTTAAAATTTTGTTTAAATAATTTTAGGAACTCACGTCTTAAATCTTTCCTAAAAAAGAACATGGATATTGATTCAGATCACCTTTTTGGCATGAATATTCATGCTGCTATAGATGCTTTCCAAAAGATAATGATTGGTTCTGATCATCCTTTAACTTAGGCGATTAAATAACAAGAGAGTATGAAGGAACCACAACTTGCACAAATTATTTGTTCACTGTTTTGTATCATCAAAACTGTACCTACCAAAAATCACCTTTTATTATTAAAGGCAAAAGTGGATCCAAGGTGAGCCTCTTTTTAGCTCCTTGCTTTGACCAGGACTGACTTCTTTTTCAGTACTGCGGCAGTAGAACACCAAGTTAAAAGCTTCTATTAGCACCCAAATCTACCATATGTCAAGCGGTAAGGCATGATTTATTTAAGATTTTGGAGAACATGGTCCCATTTGACAATCCTTAGAGTAACCTAGTAAAATTGATGGATGTATATTTAACATCCTAATTTTATCTTGATATTTCAGCAACTATTTGAATTATCTGGCTATCTTTGCATGAATTTCCATTTGCATATGAATGTTTCCATCAGAAATGTAATCAAATGCAAATTCAATTGGATTTGCATTAATAGCTTTTTCGGCTTAAAAGGGAGGAAAATTTTGATTTTTTTTTCTGGATAGGCAAAACTAAACTGCATCTAGATACATGACTGTCGCTTGAAGAGGCAATTCACTTGCTAGATCAAATTTGGCCATACTAGATGTCTCTGTCAAGTGTGGTGGGAACAAAAGGTATCAAATCATGTTCTCTTTTCAAAGCCATCTTTGGTCGCTTTTGTATCCTGAGTATCTGTTGCATATATTGCCTAGAAATTAGTAGAATCTTACAAATCACTCATGGATTGAGTGTGGGGAAAAAGTAAGTTCTTAACTCTAATCTTGATGTAAAAATCTTCCAGTGAAAGCAAGTATAAGATATGATATTCTTG
The DNA here is from genome assembly GCA_021461705.1 of Cryptotis parvus. Lineage (NCBI taxonomy): Eukaryota > Metazoa > Chordata > Mammalia > Eulipotyphla > Soricidae > Cryptotis > Cryptotis parvus. The sequence continues at coordinate 667,415 of JAJIBD010021023.1, forward strand.
TTTGAATTAGGGACTTAGACCTTCTCTATTCAGGCGATTGTAGGTGTTCATAAGTTGTAGGTGTTCAAGAGTTGGACAACTCTCCAATGTGTAGCTAAAAGGGATTCTACGAAGAAAACATCAGTTAAAGCTCCATTAAGATTTATATCACATGGTATAAGTAGTGCTATTAGTTTCTCTCCCATCCCTTTAGAGAGCTGAAGCCTAATCTTCCATGAATATCATCATTATCTGTATCATTTTATTTTAATCTGGGGTTACTACAGGTAGTAGCATGTTTTATTTTTTCGGACCAGCACTACGACATTCTCCTTTGCCTTACTGCCAAATGTTATAGTTCTCCAGGGAGACGCCATGTCATTGAATGGTCCTGCTCTCCTAGTTAGAGTGGATTAATGTGCACCTGAAGTGAACCCAGCTGAGTCTTCCATTTTCTCTGCCAAACCATTGATTGGGCCAAAGGTCAAAAATGGATCCCACTGAGTTTAGTAAATACCGTCTCTATGATTTCAGAACTTTCATCCAAAGAGAGCATCAAGGCCCTTTTCCCCTCAAGGGACTATTGCTATGTGCTATACAAGAGAGGGATTACTATTTTCCATGCAAAATAAGATTTACGGCGAGAGAATGAAACAGACACGTGGAGAGACGCAAGCAACGTAGCGACTTCTGCCTTTCCAACTCCTCCTTGCTCCCAGGAGTAACCAGCTCTTCTGTGTTTCCAGCAGTTTTCTTCTGGAAATTTTGAGCTGAAAATTCTCTTTTCTACTTGAGGCTATGTGGTGTTCACATTTCTTAGACTCTAATGAATTCTAATTGTTATAATACTAGAGCAAAATGACGAGCATAAATTTTGGTTACTCAGAATAATTGGGAGGAGTGGAGTTTTGATTCTACTTGAGAATTTACAATCTTGGCTTTTATAATGATTTCGTAATACTGTATAGAGGACGCAGAAATGGAGCTGAAAATTTTCAAGAAAGTTATAGAATCCCTCCTGCATAGTTTAGTGAAACATTGGCCTCATTTTCCAACCCTTTCCCTCCTATCCTGTAATGCTCTTCAGTCCTTGATCTTCAAGGAAGCAATGCCAAGACACATAGACAGGGGGATATCTGTATAGTATTTAAGACCAAGCCATAACCGGAAAAATCACAAGAAACCTCAAGTAATTTCTTTTTGTACCTTCTCCAGAGATTTTGCATTCAGTCTTAAAATTTATCCTAATATCTTTCAAATATCTCAACTTTCCCTAAAGTCAGGTAAACTCTCCACTATCCAAAAGAAAAAGCACTTTTTTCATTAATTAAAAACGCTTCTCGGGGCCAGAGCAATAGCCCAGCAGGTAGGGCATTTGCCTTGCATGCGGCCGGCCAAGGTTTGATTCCCGGTATCCCATATAGTCCCCGCCGGAGCACCGCCAGGAGTAATTCCTGAGTGCAGAGCCAGGAGTAACTCCTGAGCATTGCCGGGTGTGACCCAAAAAGCAAAAAAAAAAAAAAACCAAAAAAAAACAAAAAAAAACTTTTCTTATGGCCATGTATATTCCAATAATGTTTGGGTAAATTTCCTATAAATATTTAGTCTTTCGAATAAATATTGCTTATAATACTTTTATAATTCCACTTATGTACATCACAGGTAGATATTGAAATTTTAAATAGATTTCATGTCTATTTAAATGTGATGATGTCTATGTCAATTAACTTAAAAAACATTGCCTATAAAACAAGTGATCTTAGCAGAATTCTAAATGAAATAGAAACAATGATTTATATACATCACTTGATATTTTTTAGGATCCTACTTAAAGATTTCATTTTTTATTTGCTTCTGATTTTGTTTTGGGGGCAACACCTGACGGATGTCAGGGTTTACTCCTGGCAGTGCTCAGGGGACCATACATAGCGCGAGGGATCAAGTCAGGGTTAGCCATGTGAAAGTAAGCACCTTATTTCCTGGACTATCTCCTTGGCCCAAGATCCTTAAAAGGGAGCATTGGGCTGGAGGCATAATTCAAAGGGCTGAGCACATGCTTTACATGCAGGAGGCATGTGTTCAATCTCAAGAAACACTTGGTCTACTGAGCATTGCTAGGTATGAACCAAAATGTAAAATGAAAAAACTCACAAAAGTTGAGTTTTACTTAGTGATTAAAAATGGAAGGAGAGTTTAATACTTATTCCTTCTTTTCTGCTTCCCTCCTGCCTACCACCCCTCCCCACCCCCCATCCCACTCTCTTGGATCCACACCAAGTAAGGCTCAGGGGCACTTTAGCTCTGGGACCATGGAATATGAGAGACTGAACCAGGGCTCCTGCATGCAAAGCAGGTGCTCCTGCCCTTTAAGCTATTTCCCACTCTGTGTTTCAGTTTACTTTTATCAACTTGTCATGTATTTCCTTTATTTGTAATAAGCATGTGTTCATAGAGGAAGACAGGTACTATATTATCATGGTCTAGTAACCAGAATGCTTTAAATTTTCATAAAAAATTGAAGAAATATATTTAAATATTATGCTAAGTCATTTTAATAAACATCAAAATGAATAAGTAATTCTTTTGGAAAAGAAAATATCTTGGAGGGTCTAGTACAGCTGAAGCAAGTATATGGAAAACCCTGAGTAGAGTCACTCATCCATCTCTTTGTTTAATAACTGTTTATGGAAAGCCCACGAGTGCCAGAGTGTGTGCTTGTGGATGAGGCCATACTGTTGACTGACAATTTTCTCCTCTCCTTGTGAGTCTATAGTTAGAGACATACACAAAACAGTTCTGATTCTGCAATAGACAAATATATAAACATATAATTGTATAATGGGGGTTGGTGCGCCTACATAAGGTAACTGTCTCTGAATACGGTAGGAATTACGCTTTTATAGACAATCTGCCATTGACTTACTTTGTCTATCAAGGTGAAGGGACGGCAAGGAAAAGTCACAAAACTAAGTAATTATTCCTTTTCTTTGTGAAAATGAGTCTGTTAAGATTTCAGATTGCTGAGAAAACATAGGACATGATCTTAAAATTTAGTTATTTCTATTAAAATTTTTAGTTTATAAGCCTATACTGTGCATTTTTTAGGCATAAATTTCCATGGTTACTTTGTTTAATGCCAACTAATGAATGACATATAAGCACACCGTTATTAAAACGCATGTGCACCTTTCTGCTACAGACTTTTATTTTTCTTTTTGGGTCACACCTGGCAATGCTCAGAGGTTACTCCTGGCTCTTCACTCAGGAATTACTCCTGGCAGCGCTCAGGGGACCATCTGGGATGCCCGGGATCGAACCCAGGTCGGGCGCTGGAAGGCAAATGCCCTACCCGCTGTGCTATTGCTCCAGCCCAACTGCTACAGACTTCTAAAGCGCATATTGGCACCAAATATCTAAATCAACCATGAGGGAAAAAGAGATGGTCTTCCTCTCATGACACAGCTACACACGCAGCCCAGAAGAGCCTCCAACTGTTCCAGAAGTGTGTCCTAAGTCAGAAAGGCATGTAGGGAGTGACAGCATCTTCTTCTCTTCTTGAGAATCAGTGCAGCATCTGAGCAAGTCTTGCCACATGTGCACTGACATGGCCTACTCTGTGGAACACATATTCAGATGCCAATGAGTCTTTCCAGGAGTAAGAGCATTAGGACAGTGGGCTGCAGAAGGGACAGTGGGCTACGAGACTGTCGTCTACAGAATCAAATATCTCTCTAAAGGGGGAGGGAATTGGTGACACCGGTGGTGGGAAATGGGCCCTGGTGGAGGGATGGGTGCTGGAACACTGTCCAAAACTCAAACACGAACATCACTGTAATCGTGTATCTCACGATGGTATAATATAATATTAATTAGAAAAATAAAAAGGGAAAATATAAAAAATATCTCCCTAAAGAGCAGGAAACAGGAAACAGGGACCAAGTCTAATTTTAAAGTGAAGTTTTAAAGGTATAGGGACGGTCAAGGTTTAGAAAGTACTAAACCTTGGGCAGTTTGGTTTGCTATGTATTGGGTATATTAGCCCTGCCTTTAAAAACATTTTTCAAGTTAGAGAATACCTTTTGATCTTTCCCATGACTGTGTAATCTTACACTTCAGAGCTGGCATATTGCTGCACAGATCTCAGACACTTTTATTATATTTGGGGAGGTTCATGAAGTAAAGTGGTGTGCCGCCAGGGTTTTGGAGAGCCTGTGCTGGGGCCACTTGCCCCAGCCCAGTTCGCCCCACAAAGGCCTGGAGGCCGCACCCAGAACTGCTCTCGCACGGATGCCAGGCATTCAGGTGCGGGCGGCCTCTCCGCCTGCCTGCCTTGCACCACACTAATGGGCGGCTTGGATTGGGGACAAGTTTGATCCCTTGGCTTGTCCCCGCCCAAGCCCCCCAGAAGTCAGAAAACCTCGCACAACACAACCACAGCCATCCTCAAGGTCTGGACCCCACAGCGGGACACAGCCCGATTCCAGTTTCTGCGAGGCGCTTTGCGCCCATATGATATCTCAAAACCTGGTATACCACAAACTCGTGGGAGACAGAGGCTGGTAGGACAGAGAAGAGAACAGTGTGCTGGTAATTGTTGAGAATGATGGTACCATCCGAGACGCTTAACATTGAATATAGCAAAAAGGTACGCATGATAACCTCTGGATGTATTGCAATCCACAATGTGTAAGAAAGGGAAGTGAGGGGGAGAGAGAGAGAGAGAGAGAGAGAGAGAGAGAGAGAGAGAGAGAGAGAGAGAGAGAAGAAAGAGAAGGAGAGAAAAGAGATAAAGAACCTGCCATGAAGGCAGGCTGGGAGGGCGGAGGGAAGTGGGGACATTGGTGTTGGGAAATGGGCACGTGTGGAGAGATGGGTGCTGGAACACTGTATAACTGAAACCCAAACATGAACATCTTGCATATCTCACAACGGTATAATAAAATATGAAACAACAAAGTGTGGTGCCTAGCGACTGCACGCTCCTTTCCTGTGTGTCTTGTGGACACATCTCAGTATGGTCTACAACAACGGTTTTTCAAAATAATACTCTTATGCCAGCAGCATAAGAACCACCTTGGGATTTGTTCCAAACAAATTCTTTGGGCCCACCTCAGATCTACTGAATCAGAAACCTGTGCTTTAACAATCCCTCAGAGAAAACGGATTCATAGTCAGTTTAAGAACCACTAACTCCGAATTCGATTCTCTGCCTCAAGTTGGCTGACATTCCTTCATTTGGTGTGAAGACGGCACAGACCTGTTTTCATGTCAGGAAGCCTTCTTGGTTCTCTCCAGCTGAGTTCAAACCTGCCTCTGCACTCAGAGAATACGGTCTGCAAGTCTCAGCCATGACGTTCACATCCTGGTCCGTTCATCTCTGAGCAGACAGAGGTGTGAAACTCATTTTCCTCAGCATTGAATAACTGATGCCTCCTAAAGTGTCGGCTGCACAGCCGATGCACCCTGTTATTCAGTGACCAGATTAGGAGTTCACGTCTTGGCTCATTTACTTTGATATAATATCCTCAATATTCGCATCCCTAAAATGAGCTCACATATGCTTTCTGGAGTATGCTCAAAGCTTCAAAATTAAACAATTTTGATAAATAAATGGCCCCAATTGATTTGCTGCTTATAATATACTGACTCAGGCTAGAGAGGTTTGTCATGTCTTCCCAATGAAAAGTTATATTGCTTCGTGGTGGAGGAAGCACCTACCCAGATTAGGAAAGAAATACATATATATATATATATATATATATATATATATATATATATATATATATATTTTTTTTTTTTTGCTTTTTGGGTCACACCCGGCGATGCTCAGGGGCTACTCCTGGCTCTGCACTCAGGAATGACTCCTGGCAGTGCTCGGGGGACCATATGGGATGCCGGGATCGAACCCGGCCGGCAGGCCGGCCGTGCAAGGCAAACGCCCTACCCGCTGGGCTACCGCTCCGCCCCCGGAGACATATTTTGGAGGTGCCTGAAAACCACAGCCAACATCACCAGGGAAATAGGACTTATTAAATATTTGGTGAATGAAGGAAGGAGACCGTCAAGAAGTGTGGGTGTCAGTATTTCTTGTGGGGATGATGGCTGTGAAACGGAGATAGCTACTCCTAATCGCAAACAAAACTAATACAACCACAACTTTCATTAGCCCGGAAGTGACACACTCGTCTTGGTGTCTGATGATAGTTTGGAAATGACCCTCCTGCCTAACCTGACCAGGGACACTTATGTTTTTCTGTTTTTCTCTCCTCAGAACTGTTCTTTCTTTAATTAATTTTTTAATTTATATAAAATTCTTTTTTTTTTTGCTTTTTTGGGTCACACCCAGCAATGCTCAGGGGTTTCTCCTGGCTCTGCACTCAGGATCCTGGCGGTGCTCGGGGACCATATGGGATGCCGGGGAATCGAACCCAGGCCGGCACAAGCCGGCCGCTGCAAGGCAAACGCCCTACCCGCTGGGCTATCGCCTCCGGCCCCAATATATAAAATTCATTTTTAAAAATTTTCTTGGTTGCTTTTGGGCCACACCTGGCTGTGCTTAGGACTTATTCCTTCTTGTGTTCTTAGGGATCACTCATGAGGAATCACTCCTGGCATGTCCCAGGGGACCATATACCATGCTGGGGACCGAATGCAGGTCAGTCATGTGCGATACAAGTGCCTTAACCACTGTACTCTCTCTCAGGCCCAATTAAAACTTCTAAATGATGATTCGCATGAACTTTCTGGCTGGAAGACCCAAACTCTACCAACATAAAAACGTGTGACAGGTATAAACAAAAGATAATATCATGCTGTGTAATAGTATGATTTCTTATTAAGTGATAGGCACTTATCAAATTTTTGGACAGTTTTATACATCTGTTTAACACTATTAATTGTTAACACTATTAATACAATTAATACATGATTAATATTAATTTTTGTATAACCTTAACAATTGTTTCACACTATTAATACATCCATGCAACGTTTGCTGAGAAATACACTGTGACCAAGCTGAGGTGACTTGGGTGACCCATGTCAGAAAGCAACTAACTGAAACTTTCAAATTTGAAATATGAGCAATTAAAAGCTGTTAAACCCAAGAAGACTGAAGTAAAATTACATAAATTTTCTTGCTCTTTTGTCTTATGGGGAGCCACATCTGATGGTGCTGGCGGGATACTCCTGGTGGTGGTTGAAGCACCAGGCAATGCCAGGATTCGAACCCAGGCTGCTGTCTCCTGTCCCCTGAGCTAGCACTCTGGGTGGTTACTTTCTTATTTCCTAATTTCTCTGTTATGTATGACTTATCACCAGAGGTACTAATTTAGGGGCTAGACTTTGTTCTGCAGTTTCTTGTTCAGTGTAGATCTAGATCTTCACTGAAATTCAATGGCTTTGGAGATACCTAGGAAAAAACTGTTAACCTGAACTAAATTGACATTTCCATGTGGTAGTAAATACCTGATGCAACCTGTTTTTCATCCTAGCTTAGGCTTTGCTATTATCCAAATGTATTTCCTGAGGTATAAGCAAGCAAGACAGCCACATAACTTCGGGGATCCGTGCATATTGTTAACAGCAGAAAACTAAACCGAGGACAAGATCCTTCTAAGCCCAGGGCCCTGAGCAACTTTATGTTACACAGGCAAAAGTCTGGCCCTGGATATGGTATCACGAGATGGGAACCCCTGTACTTTAAACTCACTTGTCAACTTGTTCAACCTGTACCTTTTGTTTTCTTTTGCTCATGTATCCCAGTAAAATCTCTTTAGAAGAATGAGTAGGGTGGGGTGGAGTCCAACCACCCTAGTCTAATTTCCTCATTTAACACATGATACAAGTAAGGTACAGTGAGGTTAATGATTCATACAGTTACACAAATAATGTCTGGAAGTGCTGGATGTGGAATTCATGTGTCTTGACCTTTCACCTTATAGCATAATGATTCAGTGTGAGGGAAAGAGAGGGGAGAGAAACAGTTTCAGTTTTCATCACCTTCAAATAACTTAATACAGTTTGAATATATTCTACATGCTGAAAAGATGATAAGGACATTATATGTAATTCTAAATAGCAATATTATAATATCATAAAATTATATAGGCAAAGCTAATAAAATGCCTACTTCTATGTAAGTAACACAGTACATTTTAGGGCATTTTCCTTAGTTTTCTTTATATATTACTGGTCTTCTGAATCCTGTGCACTTGTTATTTTTACCCGGTGATCCACATCTGGGTTACTGGGGCAAAGAGAAAACACTGTAAAATGTCTTCACTCCAGATGCTTATTTTAAATTTGCATTTACTGCCTAAAGATTGTATTCTAGTAACTTTGTGAATCATGTTTCTGAGAAACTCAATATGGGATAACTTTGTGAAGCACCTTGTAAAGGTGAAATTTAACTAACCATTACAGTTACAGAAAAGCAAAAAAAAAGTCTGAAGCTTAACATAAGACTTGAGCTCAAGAAAAAAAAACTTTATTCACGGTTCATTTTCTTTTCCCATTTCATATATTACTTGTTTATCCCCCACATGCTTAATGGCATCCCTCCCACATGTGTTCCACCTCTTCAGATTAAATGAAACTGTGTCATCCCTTGATAATATCTCATCCCTCACAGACCTTTCCAGCAGAGTTATTCTTGCTTTCATTTATCTTAACACACAGAGCAAAGAAGATGGGTCAACACATCCCTTAGTTCACACCACTGTTCGTCAGTGCTCTATTTTTTTTAGACTCACTCATCATTTATTTCTTTAAATCTTTGCTTTTTGATTCCACAAACAACATATATTTGCATGTATATGCACTGTATCTAATGAGAGAGCATGGAGAGAAGAACCAACTTAAACTCTGCCTACAAATAGCCTCCATTCAATAACTAATTTTTTTGAGGTCTGAGTCATTCATGATTTGCCACGATCAGTATGTTAGGACACAAGCAACACTGCACACTAACTTGCCCCATAATTATGTTTAACTTAAGCTGCCATTCCTATCATTCTGGAAAACTTCATCACTTGAAAGACAGTTCATGCAGAGTCCTGATTTCAAAGCACTGCAACTTCCTCTAGGACAACTACTTGGATGGTTCACAGTTTGGTACAGGGTTAAAGCAGGGACAATTCCATCTCTGCAAACAAAACTCAGAACTTTCACTCTCAGATTGCAACCTTTAGTTATTCCTCATTCATTGGGTTCCTCATTCTTCTGTTATAGATCTTCAAAGATACTCAGACCTTGACAAATCCCTAAGTCCAGTTCGCCTATTCTGATATCATTTGCCGCTATTAATTTTAGAGCTGAAAATCACTGCCATTGCTGTTTCTTATTTTTGCAGCCTTTTGCCTTGCCAGAATAAAACTAGGTCCAATTTCTCTGCTCCTTGACTATCCAAAATGTCTAAAGAAACTTAATTATATAAATTTGTTTCTATCTTAAAGAGATGGAGAACCTGCAATGGAAGCAGGCAAGAGGAGGGGGAGGGAATCGGGGACACTGGTGATGGGAAATGGGCACTGGTGGAGGGATGGGTGCTGGAACACTGTATGGCTGAAACCCAAACATGAACATTTTCGTAATTGTTAAAATCAATAAATAAATTAAAAAAAAAATCTTTGATTTCAAGAACTTAGAAAATAAACATGAAATATCCCATAAAAAATCTTTTTCTATCTTGTATCAAATGATATATTTTCTTTTTTTTTTGCCTTTTTTGGGTCACACCCGGCAATGCTCAGGGGTTACTCCTGGCTCTGCACTCAGGAATTACTCCTGGCGGTGCTCGGGAGCCATATGGGATGCCGGGATCGAACCCGGGCCCGCATAGGCCGGCCGCTGCAAGGCAAACGTCTTACCCGCTGGGCTATCGCCTCCGGCCCCCAAATGATATATTTTCTAAAATGCTGTTGAAATTCCACATACTGTCCACAGCAATGAATTAGTTTAACTTTCTACTAAATTTCTACTCCCCAATATTCTAAACCTATTCCTATTACCTTACAGTTAAATGATGAGCCTATTTCCTATGCAGGAAAATCACATGATGCAAATTCTTGAGTTACTTTAAGTTTAGGGTAAATCTTTCTACCAATATTCTTCTTTTTATTCTACTGCTTAAAAAATAAATATACCATTAACCATAGTCTGCTATCATTGAAAGTTACTCCCTTGCACTTTTCAGGTAACCCACTTAATCTTTTAACCTGTTTTTATATTTTCAGCCAATTTTTTTTTTCTTCTTAGTTTCTTTTTCTTTTTTTTTTAAATTATTTTTAAAATTTTTTTTTATTTTTACAATTACAAAGATATACAATTAAAAAGTTCATGTTTGGGTTTTGGTCATACAGTGTTCCAGCACCCGTCCCTCCACCAGTGCCCATCTCCCACCACCAATGTCCCTGGTTCCCTCCCCTCCCCCAGCCCTCCTCCATGGCAGGTTTTTTATTTCTTTCCCTTTCTCTCTCTTTCTCTTTTCCTTCCCTTCCAGACTATGGATTTCAGAAGATACATTAAAGGGTTGTCATGTGTATCTTTTTGCCTCTATTTAATCAGCCAAAATTTTCATTCTGTCTTTCCCTCCCCTGTTCTTCCTTCCTTCTCAAAGGCATATTCAACAAAACTTTATTTTGAATAAAATCTTACCTGAAATTTGCAATCTTCTTATGGCATCTATTTTCTTATCTATCACAACTGATCTTACATTCATTCTTAGAAACTTTCTGCAATATTAAATACTTTTCTTTTTTAGTTTTAGTTTTTTTTTTTTTTTTTTTGAGGGGGGACATACCTGGCTATGTTAAGGGCTTCCCCCCTGGATCTGCACTCAAGAATCCCACCTGGTGATCTTGGGGTATTAGCACCCAACCTGTTGTAATATCAGTCTAGCTCCAATATTACTTTTCATCTAAGCCCATATTGCTTGTTGGAGTTCAAGTAAACCATCTTAATTCATGACATTACATTCATTAATAATAATATTTAGCAAGGATAGAGCATTTGTTTGTTCAAATATTGTGTTAAACATTTTACACATATTTTTATTCATCTAACAGGGTTTTCTTCACACAATAAATTTAAACTCTTAATGGCAATGATTATTCCTTTCTCATTGTATCTTTCATGTTGCTTAACAAAATGCCTAGCATGAGTAGGAGATCACTAAATGAATATAGATCGAAAAGGCTAAAGAACTATAATTTTTTTTTTTTTTTTTGCTTTTTGGGTCACACCCGGCAATGCTCAGGAGTTACTCCTGGCTCTGTACTCAGGAATTACTCCTGGCCGTTCTCAGGGGGACCATATGGGATGCCGGGATCGAACCTGGGCCGGCATGGGCCGGCCCGTGCAAGGCAAACGCCCTACCCGCTGGGCTATCGCTCCGGCCCTAGAACTATAATTTTTATTCAAAAGTTTTGTCTACTGATACTGTGATTTGTTTTTATATTGATATAGTATGACCTTGCATTCCTTAAGGACAGAAACTATATCTTCTATTCCCTTAGTTGCTTTCACAAGCCTCAGCCCAAATATTGCAATAACTACTCTAAATGAAGTGAATAAAGCTATTTCCGTCCTTCCTATCTTCCTTCCTTCCTTCTTCCCCCCTCTCTCCTTCTTCCTCCCTCCTTTACTTTTGGGTCACTCTCAGCAGTACTTGGGGACATTGCGTCAATCAAACTTGGACCTCCCACATGCAAAGGATATGGACTAGCCCTTTGAGCTAGTTCCCTGGCACCATTTTTGGTTTTTATCTCAAATGTTAGATTCTTTCTTTTTGGAGCAAAAAAAATCTTCTTAGTGCTTAAAAGGTTTCTGATTTGTGTACCCTCATTGTTTTTTCTCCAGTTGTCACCCATTCCATCTGGGCTGACACAATCAGACAGAAGTGCAAGGACACGTTTGTTTATATGTTGTTTGCATTGTATCTGAGCACTTTTTCAAGATGAGAAAATCATTTCTCTACAGGGTCACAGAGATGCTTCAATGTGATGAGTTCACATGTTGCACGTGACAGGTTTGTGTTTGATCCCCAGCACCACATGGTTTCCTGAATACAGAGCAGAAGACTGCTCCTGGAGCACGGGTGACCCCAAAAACCACATGCAAAAATAATTTAATTATAAAGGTCCTTTGAAGAAGTCTGTCCTTCCATCACAAATGTGTCAAATCTGATAGTTTCTTGTTTAATTGTTTCTTTTGGGGTCACATCAGGTGTGCTCAGGGCTTATTTCTTGCTCTGTGTTCAAGAACAACTTCTGAAAGTGCTCAAGTATCCATATACTGTGCCAGGAATTGAATTTAGGTGTGCTGTGTGCAAGGTTCTTGCCGTACCTGTGCCTTACCTGCTGTACTATCTCTACTGCCCTTGTATTTCTATGTCTTAAAGAAGTTAACAAGGAGCCAGTGTAAAGGAAGAAAAAGTTCATAATATACTTATTTTCTGTGAGTAAAATATGTATGTTTAAAGTTTACTTGTAAATGCAAACAAACTAGCAACAACCAAAAAAAAGCACCTAAAGAGGTTAAGTGTCTACTGTATGCTAGTAATTTTGCTTGGTATTTTAAAATTATATACTATTTAATCTTGACAATGAGACTTTATACAGAGGAAAACATAATTTCCACTTTATTGATATAGAAATAAAGTTTATTATATTCTGATGTTCGTGAATGTCATAATTGGTAGAGACAAAATTCAAAGGCAGTATCTCTAAGTAGATCAGTAGTATCACAAAACAACAGTTACCTTTCATATGTAAACGCATTGCTATATCATACTTATAGTATTCAAGACATGTTTAATGACTGTAGTTGAGTAAATGTTGTTAGCCCTTGAACAATAATTTTCTTGCATTATGTAAAATTAGGAACTGAGATCTAAATAGACCTTGCCTGGTTTCTAGATGTAAGGTGCTTTTCTTTTCCAGGAAACAAAGCAAAGATGCAGGTGGTTATTAATAGCCTCTTAGAACTAGAGTACTAGATTGTCTGGGTAAATATAACATTCACACATTCAAAAGAGGAAAACATCAGGGGCCTATTTGGGTCTTGTAATACACGTGGAACTGCATTAATGCTAATGATCACTATGTACCTAAGATAGATCCTAATTACTATTAGCATGTAGACAAACTCCAGTTTATAATGCACCTCAGTTCTTCCATTTATATAACTTTAGAAAGTCATTTTTCATACTTTAAAAATCCAATATAATAATCATTTCATTTTGAGTCTGAATCTGATTAAGATTCGGGAAGACGTGAGGTTCTTTTGTAAAATAGTGCTTTTTTTGTCTTATGTGTTAACACATACAGTTTTCTTTCATTTTTAAAACATTAAATCCGATGTAGTAACACTAAGTGCAATGTAGAAAGCTATTAACATAAATCAGGGTTTGCAGTGCTTTAGGTTGTTATGAATCAATTTTGTTATGCTGCTAATCTAACTTTGTTGTGAAAAAGTAGTGGTAACTCTAAGACTGCTCTTTTTTTTTTCTTTAACAAGTTGATTTCAAGCACTTAGTTCCTGTTCTCAGTCTCTAAAGCTGCTGGAATAGTCCCTTCCACAGAGAATGTTTTGCACTATTATGGCTCTCTTTCTGAGGGTCCACATTCACTAAATATTCATCCATGAATTCATTCAAACAAAGAGGAAGAAGTCAAGAAGCAGAAATTGATGTGGTACACCTGAGGGATGTGGGACTTCAGAGAAGGAGCGGATTGATGTGGTTTGAGGTATTTAAAGATGACCACAGGAAGGGAGGTGAGTTGCCCTGCAAAAAGGAAGGGTGGTGGAATCTGGGTGCATGAAGGGAAGGGGTTCAAGAGCCTCAAATAATAACATGCACAAAGATTTGGAGACTGATGTAAATGGAATTCCTTTTTGTTGTTACCATGCTTTTGTGAAATGGATGCCGTTTATTAGTGGATGGGAAAATGTGCATTTTTCCAAAAGGTATCACTGTCTTCCTGTTCATCATCGATTTGCTCTAGCGGGCACCAGTAACATCTCCATATGTCCTCTCTCATGCTAGTAGAGTCCAAGGGCATCTGCTTGCTCCAGGAACATAAAGAGCCTCAAACCATTCCATCAGGTCATGGGAATGAGGTCCATAATTGTTACTGGTATTTGGCATATCAAATATGACACGGATAGCTTGCCAGGCTCTGCCGTATGGGACAACAGCTCTGCCGTGTGGGGGACAACTCATTTTGCTAATGAGTTGGACTAGACAATTTATCACCATTATAAAAAAAGTGTAACTCACAAGGAAATTTTTATTGGTAGGTAAACACTTTCTCTCCCATTTATGATAATTTAGGGGTGTAATCTGGAGAAAATACATATCTTTGCCATACTAAGTTCATCTACTATAACAAGCAATATTCCCAGATTAGGCAACTGAAGGGATTATGTACAGAAGTGCCTGAAAGTCTTATTGGAGGCAAATTTATGAAGTGATTCTCATTTCCTGTGTAAGAACAACTTTTAATTTTCCATTATAGGTATGATAAAATGATTAAAAAATGCATCTTTAAATAAGTTAGCAATAAATTTATGAAAAACACTACAGTCGTTACTAGAAATTAACATTACTCAATGTTAACTCAAAATAGAAATGAATCCTAAGTAAAATTTGGTCTCACTGAATATGTATCAATCACTATCCATACACTTCAAACTTCTTTCATTCTTCTATGTATGGTCAGAACAGGAAGTGTGTATATGTGCCGCTCTTATCATTTTTACTGAATAACCTTTCCTAGAGTTACTAGAATAGTTAAATAGAGTTAGCTAATTAGTTTTCAAATAGGAAATAAGGGTTCTAAGGGTATTTATACAATGAGAAAAGAGTTGTAATAAGAATGTTGATAAGTCAAATAAAAAGAAGATAGGAAGACTAGAGACCACTGAATTTAATTGACTTCTTTTTATTTGAGAGATTAGAATGATAGGAAATGAAAACATTCTCTTTGGTTACTTCAGACTATGGTTCACATATATACCCACCTAAAAGCATGAATAGGAAGTCCAAGAGCTGTTTATCTCTCATTTGCTCCCTTACTTATTCAAAGTCCTTTTGGTCCTAAACCATTTCAAGATTTGTGGTGAAAGACTGATCAAAACCCCAGACAATTTCTGCCTCATCTTGTAAGAGAAACATACCAGAAAGTGTCCAAGTTTAAGATGAGAGAATGAAGTAAAATTTAGAATAAGATTCTCTAAGGAATGAGCCGGTCCGTCCTCTGGAGGCGATGACCTTTAAGAATATCTAAGATTGGGGGCCGGGGCGATAGCCCAGCGGGTAGGGCGCTTGCTTTTGCACGCGCCGGCTGCCGGCCTGGGTTCGATCCCCGCACCCCATATGGTCCCCCGAGCACCGCCAGGAGTAATTCCTGAGTGCAGAGCCAGGAGTAACCCCTGAGCATCGCCCGGGTGTGACCCAAAAAGCAAAAAAAAAAAAAAAAAAAAGAATATCTAAGATTGGGGCCCGAGCGATAGCCCAACGGGTAGAGCATTTGCCTTGTGCCGGCAAAGTTAGCAATGTGCCAGCCCGGATTCGATCCCCGCCATCCCAAATGGTCCCCCGAGCACCGCCAGGAATAATTCCTGAGTGGAGAGCCAGGAGTAACCCCCTGAGCATTGCCGGGTGTGACCCAAAAAAGCAAAAAAAAAAAATTGTCTAAGATGAAGTTAGGGTTTTAGAACAAGTGGCTATGGGGTCTGGGGAGAGCTTCGGGGCTGGGATTGCAGGAGCCATAAGGGAAAGTCAGATCTGACTCACATTGCTGAATAGTGCCCCAAGCACTACCAGAAGCAACTGAAAGACACCTCAAGGTGTGGCCCCAAAACAATAACAACAAAAACGGTGCAACACAACCTAAGGCGGAATTGTAAGAACCAAGAAGTATAAATGGTAAATACTCTATTTGTATAAAGTTATCAGAATTTCACTACCTAGTAGTTTTGTAGAATTGGAGAGGTTATTAAGAGGTATTTTCATAAGTAATAAGGAATAAAATTTATCGGACATTCAGAAAAATGTGGAATATTTTCTTTTCTTTGGGTATTTGGGCTAGTGGTGCTTAGGGTCTACTCACTCTTTGTGTGGTCCTTGGGGTGCATGTGGTAGTGCTGGGCTAGGCAGAGGTGGGTGCTGGGTGAGTCTTCATCGTGCAAGCACGCCTTTCTGTGCATTTGAGCTATATCCCTGACCCAGAAACATCTTCCTTCTCTTCCCTTCATAACATTTCTATTCATAACACCTTTTTAATAAGAAAATTTGCTCATTTAAAATTCATTTATTCTACTGTATAAGTTCTATTTTGATTGTTAAAATGATGTCTGATAATCAAGAATTCTATATTCATTAATTTAAAATAATTAATGAATTATTAATGGGGCTGCTACAGTAGGTTGGACGTTTCCCTTGCACACTTCTGAAAGGTTTGATCCCTGGCATTCCATGTGGCTCCCGAGCACTGCCAGGAGTAATTCCTGAGTGAAGAGCCAGGAGTAAACCCTGAACACTGCCAGGTGTGACCCAATATGCCAAAAAACATTTTAAAGTGCTCATTGAGGGCCAGAGCAATAGCCCAGCGGGTAGGGTGTTTGCTTTGCACGCGGCCAGCCTGTGCTGGCCTGGGTTCGATCCCCAGCATCCCTTATGGTTCCCCGAGCACCACCAGGGAGTAATTCCTGAGTGCAGAGCCAGGAGTAACCCCCTGAGCATTGCCGGGTTTGACCCAAAAAAGCAAAAAAAAAAAAAAAAAAAGTGCTCATTGAGTTCCTATTGATTTTAAGCCAATTGCGTAGATAATGTGAGGAGCATAAACAGAATTCATGATCTCAGAGTTTGAAATCCAGTTTGGAAAAGACAATTCGTGAATGAAACACACCCCACAGAATCCATCTCAAGAAAATTTGATTTATTCATAATGATCATTGGAAATTATATCACTCTAGGTATGAACAAGTAAAAAGGAAGCTCAGTAAATAGACTGATATTTATTAGAATTTGAGTGGAGAGGAAGAGATGACCAATAAAGAAATATCCTCAAATAGAAAAATACGTACTATTCTATTTCCACTTGTATTTAACATCCAAAAAAAGATGCTACAAATAAGAAGCAGTAAAATTATGTCTGGGAAATGACAACTATTTACTCTATAAATGGGCAGAGATCAAATCTGAGGAGTGGCACTGGATTCCTAAATCACCAAATCCAAGAGTTTGTTCAGCATTCTTTCAGCTGTACTTTCTCAAATGTTTGGCTTCATTTTTTTTCTCTTTCTAGAACCTCTTTGGATTGTTATATTTTCTCTTTCCCATAATCACATCTCTTTCAAGGAACTTGATTTTTCTTCATACTCATCAGGTCTTGACCTCGGTTTTCTACTTATTTCAATAAAACACCCTCAGTTGTATGCATCAGAGTCCCCTGGTGTGAAGATACATCTGAATATATTTGCACGACTCACAAATCTCTCCCTTCAGTTCTAATTTCCTAGGTGTCATTTCCTCAGTTCCAATACAATCTCATAGATACATATATCTGAGTTTGACAAAAAAAAATACATTTGTCAAAAAGTCAGTACAAGGCTTTCTCCTTAAAATCCAGGATCCTGGGGCTTGAGAGAGAGTACAGGCTAAGAGACTAGCCATGCACACAGTCAATCCAGGTTCAATCCTTTTCATCACTCCTTTTGAATCCCAAAAAAGAGTTATCCCAGAGCACAGGGCCAGGAGAAAGACCCAAGTTAGACTAATATGGCCCCCTTGCACCCCCCAAAAGGAATCCTGCCTCTGTTTTCCTTCAGAAATGCAATGGTTCCTATGTTCTAAACATACAGTTGTGGAATCTTGAATCTATCACTTAACTCCATCACCCAGAGAATCAATTGGTTCTTAAAAAGCCACATTGCTAATTTCACCATGGTCCCAACCTTGTGACAAGCATTTTATTACTTCACACCTGAATAACTGCAATGACTTCTAGCTGACCTAAATATGTTTTTTCTCCCCACAGAAATCAGTTTAGTATAGCATGACCCGACTCATCAGATGTTTTCTATTCTCCATAGTTGACTTAAATATTTAGCTTCATTTCTCATGAATTGTATGCTACGATGACCCTTTGTTTTTATCAGATCCCTTTGTTTACGATCCTATGAATGGATTAGCAGTATTTTCCTCTTGGGTCATAATCCTCTTCTGCTAGACAGTTCTTCCTCAATCCTTCATGACTACAGACAACATACTTGTTTAAATAGCACCTCCCTTGAATATAAAAGTAGGGATGGTGTTTCCGCTGCATGGAAACAACCAGAGTGCCCGAAAATCGATGACTGGATAAAGAAGCTTTGGTACATCTACACAATGGAATACTATGCATCTATTAGGATAAATGAAGTTATGAAATTTGCCTATAAATGGATGGACATGGAGAGGATCATGTTGAGTGAAATTAGCCAGAAGGAGAGAGACAGATATAGAATGACTGCATTTATTCACATGACATAAATATATATATACATATATATATACATATTATGATACCAATATCCAAGGTCAGGGGAAATGTGGATCAGAAGGTCTTGCCAAAGGTGAAAACTACCACAAATGTGTGGGAGCAGAGGTTAGGTAATACAGAGAAATGAACAGTGGACCAATAATTGTCGAAAAGTCTATTATAAGCCACAACATGTAAGAGAGGGAAGAGAGAGAGAGAGAGAGAGAGAGAGAGAGAGAGAGAGAGAAGAGATGGAGAACCTGCCACGAGGCAGGCTAGGGAGGGGGAGGGTATCAGGGACATTGGTGGTGGGAGGTGGGCACTGGTGGAGGGATGGGTTGTGGAACACTGTATGGCTTGAAACCCAAATATGAACATTTTTGTAATTGTCAAAAATAAATAAATAAATGTTAAAAAGAATAAAAATATAAATAAATATATAAAATAAATAAATAAAAAATAAATAAAAATATAAATAAATAGCACCCCCTTTAGGAAACTTTCTTTTGAAGAGCCAGCACAAGATCCTGTACTTCTGTGTTCAGAAAGTTGTGGTCTCTAGCGTTTGTTGCATATTGCTTACTGTTCAATATTTTTTCTTCTGTGTTAAACTCATTTTCCAAATAGTGGCCTATGGGCTAAACCCAGTTGTCCACAGGAGCTACTGCTGGATCTGTGTTCAGGGATGACTCTTGATTGTACTCTGGGATCATCTTTGGTTACCAGAAATTGAACCAGTCTCAGTGGTATGCAAGGCAAGCGCCTTATCTCCTTTATTCTCTCTGATCCCTCATTTTAATTAAGTCATAGTCTTAGACTTCCTAAGCCATATTCTAGAAGATCTGCACTCAACACTGACCAAAAAAGTGACTGTAAGAAAGACACTAAATGAATAATTATTTATTTAATGAAAGAATTATATATGAATTACAAGAACTAATAATTTCCTGGTGCCAGAGTGATATGCACGTGCCCCAACCCAGGTTCGATTCCCAGTGTCCTATATGGTTCCCCAAGCCTGCTAAAGGAGTAAATTTTTTTTTTTTTGCTTTTGGGTCACACCGGTGACGCTCAGGGGTTACTCCTGGCTTTGCACTTAGGAATTACTCCTGGCAGTGCTCGGGGACCATATGGGATGCCGGGATCAAACCCGGGTTGGCTGTGAGCAAGGCAAATGCCCTACCTGCTAGACTATCACCAGGCCCCAGAAAGTAGTAATTTCTGAGTGCAGAGCCAGGAATAATCCCTGTACATCACTGAGTGTGACCAAAAAGACAAAAAAAATTGAAATAGCAATTTCTTATAAGAATTATAAGTATATCCTGCGCTAAAGGGTCCTACTGTTTGGTGTAAGAGTGTTCAAACTTCATTTAATAATGCTCTGAGCAAATCTATTTGTTAAAAACCACACAGCCTTTAATTATATAAAATACCTGGTAAATGGTTACTTTGTGAGATAAATCAACTTTTGTGACACCTTAAATGCCAATTAAATTAAGTAGCAGCATTTATGCAATTCAACTTGAAATGTAATATGTATCTTTGAAAGAAACATGGGTCTATTATTGGGACACTATAGCAAGTATTTAGTCTATCTCTTTATTATCACAATTTTACCTAAAGTTCTTTGTCTTATTTCAGTTTTACATGGTGATGGTATATGCATACTAGATATATTCTTTTGGGAGTGGAGTTGAGCTACACCTGGTGCTGCTCAGGCACCACGTGGTGCAGGAGACTGTACCTATCTCCCACATGCAAAGCATGAGCTCAGCCTTTTGACCTGTCTCCACAGCCCCCAAATAGAACTATTCTTAACAGGGGCCTACCTTTCAGCATGTTCATTATTCAGCAGAGAAAACTAAGTTTGACTTTGGAAAACCATCATGCCAGTTTTCCGGAAAATAATACGGGCGGGAGCGATAGCCCAGCGGGTAGGGCGCTTGCCTTGCTCGAGGCCGGCCTATGCCGCCTCGGTTCGATCTCTGGCATCCCATATGGTCCCCCAGCACTGCCAGGAGTAATTACTGAGCAAAGAACCAGGACTAACCCTTCGCATTGCTGGGTGTGAGCCAAAAAAGCAAAAAAAAAAGTTAATTAATCAATCAATTAATTATCAATATTGGCTTTTTGAGTCATGACCAGCAATGCTCAGGGGTTACTCATGGATCTGCATTCAGAAATTTCTCCTGGTGCTCAAAGGCCACTATAGGGTGTCACAGATCTAACCCGGGTCTGCTGCATGAAAGGCAAATGCCCTCCCTTCTGTACTATTGCTCTGACCCCCAAGGGACATTGCCAGAACAAAGCATTCAGAATTCTAATTCTGTACTTTTTCTATAGTTTTATACAATTCAATTGATTTTTCTGTAGCTTTAATTGGTATTCAAATGAAAGAAGATGACAATAGTTTTTTGTTATTTTCTTTATGTGCAGGAAAGTGAATTAGTGCCTTGTAAGTTATTAATAAGTTCATTCTAAATAGATGCACAGCATGAACGTTGTATTGTGATGTGTGGCAACATAAGGGAGATATTAATCTTGTCTTAATTATTTACATTTCTAAAACATCATAAAATTGCAACATGTTCATTGATGGATACAGTGGAAAGAGGTACCTGATTTGGGGGCATTGTTGTTTGAAAGATAATTTTATACTGGGTACTAGCTAATACTTGTAACAGAAGTATGGAAGACTGTTTGGAATATCAAAAATAATTAGTCTTATCCAGGAGAATGAGAGAAACAAGGTGAACCCACTTGAATTTAAGTAGAAATGTGAAAATGCGACATCGATTTCAGCTTTGGGGATACAAGGTTGGGGTGTTCAAGTTTTGAAATATCACAATTGTACCGAAACTACATTCTCTATCTCCGTTCACCTCTGCAGTAATTGAATAAAACAAAATACCACCTACTATCTTCCTGTTACAATTTTTTTTACCTTCAATAAAAAGAAAAACTGCCCATTCCTAGCAAAAAATGCTAGAAAGCATTATTTCAAGGCTAAAGGAAGGATACAGAGAATTAAGAAAAAGAATAAAAATGAACTTGGGGCTGGAGTGATAGCCCAGCGGGTAGGGGCGTTTGCCTTCACGTGGCTGGCCCATGCTGGCCTGGGTTCGATCCCCGCATCCCATATGGTCCCCCGAGCACTGCCAGGAGTGATTCCTGAGTGCAGAGCCAGGAGAAACCCCTGAGTATTGCCAGGTGTGACCCCCCAAAAAAGCAAAAAGAAATGAACTTAGTTGTTTGATTTCTGTGAGGAATATTCATGGAACTATGACTTATCTTTTTGAAATAATATATTTTCTGATCAAAATTATACCATATTATTTGAATTTCCAATGACTGATATCAAGTAGTAGCTGGGCGAAGCATATTATAGTCTAATTTTTAAATTATTTATGCACTCTTAAAATAAAAATTTCTAGGAGAAATTTACCTAATTCAATATTGAACTAATTTATCTGTACAATTCCATTTTTCAACTGACATAGCCAAATTAGAGGTTTAAGAACAAATAGAAACAGGGGCTGGAGCGATAGCCCAGCGGGTAGGGCGTTGCCTTGCACGCTGGCTGGCCCATGCCGGCCCAGGTTCGATCCCCGGCATCCCATATGGTCCCCTGAGAACGGCCAGGAGTAATTCCTGAGTGCAGAGCCAGGAGTAGCCCCTGAGCATTGCCGGGTATGACCCAAAAAGCAAAAAAAAAAAAAAAAAAAAAAAAGAAGAAGAACAAATAGAAACATTTTCTGAAAAAGATACAGAGAAAAAATACCAGAGAATTCAAAGTTGCAACCAAACAGAAGACTTGTAAAGGCTGACTTAATTATTAAGTCTTAGAGATAAAAATTGATTGGTCAGTGGTTCTTCCCTGCCTTAGTAAATGCACAGGACCTGGGTTTTAGCACACCAAACATGTCTTACCTGTACCATTGTTAACTGTGGTCTGGATTGTGGCTTCTGGCCCCATAGTGTCATAATCTTCCTTCATTTCTTCTGTGGGGGAAAATTATCGTTAGCATTTGAAAATTGTAAAAAGGCTTACTATAGTAAGCATGCCAACCACAGAAACAA
>JAJIBD010021023.1:697500-702500 GCA_021461705.1 Cryptotis parvus
TAATTCATAACAAACTTAGATTTTATACCTGAATTCAGAGGAGATTGTTTTACTGTGTCCTCTCTGGTAGGCCCCAAAATCAGTATTTTGTTCAT
The DNA here is from genome assembly GCA_021461705.1 of Cryptotis parvus. Classification (NCBI taxonomy): domain Eukaryota; kingdom Metazoa; phylum Chordata; class Mammalia; order Eulipotyphla; family Soricidae; genus Cryptotis; species Cryptotis parvus. The sequence goes on from JAJIBD010021023.1 coordinate 697,596, forward strand.
GAATACAGTCTCTGGACTTTCTGCTCCCCACCCCAAGATGCCTTTCTTAACACTCAAGAGTTTTCCTTTAAATTTTTCTCTTACATGGATTTGCCTTGTAAGTGCTGGGGCAGTTTTAACCACAACATATTTGTAGTGTAAAGTGGCCAATACACAATGGGCTTAGCCTCATTTCTATTATGAAATATAATAACAGGTCCCCACATTCATCCTATGCCCACCGTCATCCCCACTAGAACAAGGGATCTTAATAATGTGGCATTGTCTCTACAAAGAAGAGATTCAATTCTGTGTAGTAACTGATGTATACTGGTTTCAAATGAGAGTCATTGGGCAGAATATATTAGTCCAGCATCTATTTCTGAACTTATGACATGTATTTTTTTCTTCAACATTCAAAAGCATAAGCCGCCTACGTAATGCAGCAAAGTTCTATTCAGTCCGTTACATTAGGTCAAATGAGCTACCTCTTTGGGTTTGAGTATCAGCAAAATTTTATACATGTATTGAGCTACATGGCTGGCAGAAAAACAGACAGTTACTTCAAAACCACAAAGAAGTGGGAGCCCAAAGAATTCCTTTCTGCAATTCAATAAACAAGAGGAAAGATGTACTGTTTGCTGGCTCAAAATAGACACTAATTTTACATCTGTCTCTGAGGCACAGCAAAAAAGCCAACTAAAGAGCAGTAATAAATGTCCAAAAACAGCATCAGTATCCAAAACTCTCCCAGTAATCTTCAGAGGAATTAATTACAATTCTGTGTAACAGTTGCATTGGCAAAATGCATCCATAATTATATACAGGTACTGTACTGTATTACAGGGAAATTTGCCATGTGATACCATGTTTACATGATAATTGATGGATAAGATAAGACTATTTGCATATGAAGTGCATATGAATAATTGGCATGGCTCACTATTTTACGTGGAATCATATTAAAGTTTCATTTTTCTCTAAAAGTGTATGTGTAATATGGGGTTACCAAAGGGCATAAAGCTGATACTTAAATTTGCTTTATAGCAAATGAGCTTGGAAAGATGTATCTGAATATGCATTTCTAAAACCTATATTTAAAAGACCTCATAGTTTATCTTTAAGAAGCATTATTCTCACTTCCCAGATTGCATCTTATTAAGTCCTCTCCATTCATTCTTTTAAGTAAACAATACCCTAAATGCTATCACTCTATCAATTAATTTTATGATCGTATGCAAAACAAATAAGTGATTTTCTTTATTGTGTCTTGATTTACCCCCACCCCAAGATTTTTGTGTGTTCTGGTGACAGGTAACAGAATAGTAGCAAAATGTGACATTTTATAATGTCCATACCTACCAGAACTTTTCAAAAATAAGCCTATCATAGCATTTACATTTGCTGATAATGAGTTTGACATTTGAAATACCAGGACTGTTGTTTTGAAGATGCCCTATACCATGTTCCCTCACTAACCCCTTTTCATACTTAGGTGCTTTTGCTACATTATTATGTCAGTTTCAGTGCAAATAAGAGATCAGTTACTAATGTATTAACATGCAAAAGAACTGATGTTAAGGGTGATACTTCATCTTCACCAGAAGTTTTGTTGATGTAAAGGAAAATTACAAATGCAAATTATACAAGTTACTGCTAATAAGGAGGTCAATAAAGATTTCCTATAACTTTACACAGCGGAGTGTACCTATAAATCTTTGAAGGTTATCATCAAATATTTATTATATACCTGCTATGTAGAAAGTCCAGAGAACACACAGATGTGTTATTCCCACCTCAGGAAGCTTCCTCTCCCTTTAGAGACTCGGATCATGAAACTGGAGTGTTAGGGGCCACTTGAAGTTAACCCTGGACAATGTGACAGTGAAGGTAACTTAGGGACTATCAGCTCAAATGACTTATCTAAGGCCCCAAGGTCAGCTGGTGACAAAACTAGAATGCGTATTTGCAGGACACAGATACAAACAATAATATGAACCTTTGGTGAGGAACGCAATCTAAACGTATATTCCACATGATCACAGTACATGAGTAGAAATTCCTGGGACATTTTGATTTTCAGCCCACAGAAATGGAGATTGTTGCTTAATTTTAAATTGTTTTGATGATTATTACTTTCCTGGATACCCTTAATTTGAGTTATAGAAGCCCACCAATTTGATCAATTACCAGAATCTAACAATACACCCATGTTTCCTGCAAAGTTTGGAAACAATAGAAATAAAGAGGCAGTTCCCAGAATTAGGAGCTTGAAGACCTGTCTTCTTGCTCTAGTCCCCACATGGAAACCAGCTGTGTGGCCTTGCACTCTCATCTAATAAAGCTTCGTATACATGGATGGAAGTAATGACAATGGGTTTCCTATCTCTGTGGTTGCTACCAGGAACCAGTACAATGGTAAGTGTGAAGCCTAAGACAGTGACGTGAAAATAGAAGGTGCTCTCACTGAGATCATAAAGATGGAATCACTGTATGGCATCCAGGCTGCTCCTGTGGTGTGGGGTAGTTCCAGGTGAGAGGGATGCAGTCAGGATTTTGGTGTTGGTCCACCATTTTAAAGTTGATTTGGAAAAGATCCTTAAGTATAAGCGTATGAGAAGAGTTAGCAGGCTTAATCTTTCAGCTAATACATGATACAGATACGCATCTTCATTTTTAAAATGTCTCTTAGAGGGACTAGAGAAATAGTACAGTGGGTAGGGTGCGGGTGCTTGCCTTGCATACAGCCAACCCAGTTGGATCCCTGGAATCCATATGATCCCCCAATCCCACCTACAGTGATCCCGTGCAGAGCCAGGAGTAAGCCTGAGCATCTCCAGGTGTGACCCCAAAACCAAAAAAAATGAAGCAAAACAAAATTTAAAAATAAAAAACCCAAAATTCTCTTAAGGGTTTTAGGAAGTTTAAAAGACCATGGGCGGGGCGGAGCGATAGCCCAGAGGGTAGGGCGTTTGCCTTGCACGTGGCCGGCCTGTGCTGGCCTAGGTTCGATCCGGCATCCCATATGGCCTCCCAAGCACCTCCAGGAGTGGTTCCTGAGTGCAGAGCCAGGAGAAAGCCCTGAGCATCGCGGGTGTGGCCCAAAAAAGGAAAAAAAAAAAAGACCATGGGCGTCATCTTGTTTCTGATTCTCTTATTGATGCTTGGAGATCATTTCTCTTTGAGCCCATTGATTAATGACCTGGTTACTTTTGAGTATCTTTATGTGTGGTTAAGTGTTGGGATAGCCTAAAACCCTTTATCTGAATCGTAGTTAACACCCCATCCTTCCTGCAAGGTTTGCCTTCCAGCCTTCTAGGTGCTGTCACTGAGACAGGATGCGGCTCGTTTTCAAGAAATCCAGAGAAAATTTATCATTGATGTTCCTTCTTGTCCCAGTTGACTTGATGCTTCTGCTCTTGGGTGGAAAAGGATCACAGCACTTAATTCAAGCTTTAATTTCTCATTTAATAATGGGCCATCTAGAGCTAGGTAAACAAATTCAAAGGCAGATTTTCCTCCACATTGGAATGTCACAGAAATGCATGTGCCTAAATTTCTCCATTCAAAAATGGAATAACTTTATCTAACACTTGGGATTTCAAGATTAATTCATGTTAGGAAGACAGGACCATGCTAGTTTAAACTATTCCCATGAAAGATGCTCTCCAGTACAAAATATCTAAGGAAAGCACCACTACTAATACACTAGAGTTAGCCTTTTTTACAAACTCAGTTGGTCACTTTGATTGTTTTATCCCAGGAACATTCAAAGGCATTAAATCCGCATTATAAATTAATGAGTTGTAAAATGTCAGCTGATAAAACAAAAGCAGTTTTGAGTATAGGGATAAAAATGTTTCCACTTCAGATTAGCAATGTAAAAAAATATGCATATTAGGTGAAATGAGAGAGGACTATCTGCAATGTTATGGGTTCCATTGGAGCTGGAGGTGGGGATGGACAAGTTTTGAGATTTCTCCAACTTCCAGACTCCCCAGAAGACAGTGGTCCCTCACTTCCTCTAGAAATGCTTGTAGCTTCCCTAGGCCTAGAGGACTGTTACAGTTTTAGCATAATTGTTATAAAAACAGACATCAGTTTCATACATTGACTAGGACTATAGATAAATTCTCAGAGGCAACTAATAACATTTTATTTGTGTAATTTCCCCCTTCAAACCTCTTCCTTAGTACAGGAAAAATAAGAACAATAGTAAATATGAACAAAGGCAAGGATTCTCCTTTCCCCAAGCTATCATTAAAAAAAAGACAGTGGTCAGAGAAGTCATAACAGTAAATTCCACTATCTTTTTAGAAGACACCATATTCACAGGTCACAGTGATCTAAGTGAAATCTATGTTTTCCCCACGACTTGCTATATGTTTATTTATATTTTTACCAAAGTAGACATATTAAGGTTTTCCTGTATACACAGCACTCATAATGGTTTTGATTACCTTACTTAACTCCTACCAAAGGAAACTTGATGTTGATGTTTCAAGAACACATGTCCAACTCTCCTTTCATTTAAGGGATTCCTATAGTTGTCATTCTCTTCCTTCAAAAATTTTTCTCAGCTTTGCTTTCTGTCTCCATCCATAATACACCCTGAGACTATAATATTTTCCAGAACACAAGTAGTCCCTCCCTTTGATGGCTAAAAAAAAGTCCAAGAGCACCTTACTCAGCAAGCATTGTTTGATGGCAAACTTGAGAGGAAAGCGCCAAACAACTGCTATAGGCAAATATTTGGGTATGCATTGTACATCTATTTGTCCACAGTTCTACACTGCTCTATTAAACACATCAAGTGAATATGCGTCTCCCAACAACATGTCATAAGGAAAAGTGCATTTGGGAAAACATTATTGGAATCCATGATCATTCAACAATTTGCTTTAGATAAATTACCACCCCCAAAAG
>JAJIBD010021023.1:707500-772500 GCA_021461705.1 Cryptotis parvus
AGTCAACTCACTGAATGCTTCTCCTATTTTAACTTAATAATATCGCAAAATAAAGTTATACATCACGACGGTGTTTGATTTTCAAGCCCAAAACCACCAATATTGTTAAGAAGTAGAATAAAAAGTCACTTTCTTCTCATTCGTTAAGCATTTTTTGAAAGATAAATCAGCAGTCACTGAAATGCTTAATTTAGTATTTATGTTAAAAAGGTAAAAAGAAAAGATTTAAAACAAAAGTTTGTTGAAAATTTCAAGTTGCTTTACAAATTAAATTAAGCTTATGTTTCAAACTTTTATTTTGCTTTCTTATTTTCTTATCTGAACCATTGCTTTCTATTTAAAAGCATGTGTATTTTAATAAGACATCACGTCTTCATGTTTCACTCACAACTGCTATTCAAATTTATATTTCCATATCAGTTTAAATTTTTCTTTTAAAATCTGTATTTGCCTTTTCTTGCATATATGCATCAAGTTACATAGAAAACATTTTGTAATATTGGAGTGCAGTTGCACTATAAATAATAACAAATGAGAACATTTGTTGTCCCAATTTTGTTAGACTTTATAAAATAGTTAAATTTCATTTTAAGTATATGTGATATTTTCTGAGCTGTTCATTTATCAATATAGGCATTTTCAAAGCTTATTTTCTTTAATTCAAACTTAGTTTCATTGAGAAACTAATGGCAACATGGAAACAAGCATTTTAATAATTAAAAAGAGAGAGATCACTGAAGTGAGAATTGAAAAAAGCATTAAAAACTATAGTCTAATAATAAACCGGAAGAAAAAGAATTATCTTAAGTGGAAGATATATGGCATTTCAAAATGTTTACGAATATTTTAGCTAAAGAATCAGCAAAGTTTTGTAGCTAACGGGCCATATGCCCTATTTTAATAAAAAAGGAATCCATAAAAAATAAATTACTTTCACTAAGTATATGCAAATTCCAATGTAAGCAATCAGTACAAAATTAATTTTGCCAGAACTGATTAAAAGCATTAATAAATCTATATGCAGTATTGCTTCAATCTGATACTGTAAATTTATTATACTTCCTGTAAGATTAATTATAATGCTACAATAACATATTACGATGCCAGAACATATTACTGTACATTCTGTTAATAACAGTTAAGCGTAACCCTGAGTTGTAATTATGGACTGTAACAAAGTAATTTGATAGTGATTGTTTTCTTTAACTGTTAATGTTAGATGGGAAATAAAATGTGTATGTGGTTGTGTTCATTATATTTTTCTCTCTTATACAATACCTAATTAAAATCATGAAACACCACAGCATTTGTCCTCAGAGATTCCTTTCACTTTTTGCTCCCTACCAAATTGTCAGGCTCTGTCTGAGATAAGGGAAGGTTAGAAGAAGTGTTTAAGTTATCCAAGGTTGTTCTGCATTCTTGTCCAGAACCAAAGCAAGCTTTCCTGAAAATGCATTTTGAAAAAAAATAAACCACAGTTTGCACTGCACAAGGCTCATCATTTGGGCTCCTCGATGACATAAACATTTTTTCTACAATTATTCACACATCCTACAAACAAGTAACACGGAGACACTTGCAGGTTTGGGGTGAGAGTAGCCATTCCCAGTGGCAAAACAATGAAACGGAAAATCTTTTCTAAAGAGCTAAACAAGCTAGAGAGAAAGTTCTTGGTGCTTTCATCCAAACTTTGTATTATAGCTTTGCACCCGGCAATTCATCTACCCCAATCCTGAGCTTCTTTAAGCTTTGAACGGAACGCTCAGACAACACAGCAGTTTGATGATATCGATAACTTTACAATTTAGGGTCCTTTCCATCTCGTTGCATTCCCCACTTTTTTTTTTAAAGCCAAAGCAACTAAGCCTACACATAACTTTAAGAACACAAAATCAGAGGCCCTGTAGAACACTATACACAAACTTCGAGTGGCAAACAGGTTTCTGGAGAAGTACCAAAGGAAATTATTCAAGTTAAGCTTTTTTTGGATATATTCCTGATTAAGCCTGAACACAATGAAAAAAACAGTGTGAAGCAGAATGCTGAATGGCATCTGTGCTCAGAGCTTCGAGAGGACTGCTGACTGTCATAAAACTCTGCGTGTCACCAGCTGGGGGTCCGGGATTTAAAGATGTCAGGGGACCTGGCCTCTCAGATGGGATAAAGATCAGAAGGAAAGCTGTCCAGGTGATGCCCGGCCCGAACAGGCCTATCTGCACTTTCATTCACATGATAATGAGTGTGTAAATCACATCTGTTCCCCCTCTGTGCCTGCATCCTTGTCACCTGAATAGCATCCCCACCAGGTATCAAATGAGCTACAGGAAATAGGCTTTCTTTTTATCCAGCTTCACTCTGAAATGAGAAAATGAGCACCCTGACAAGGAAGCCCACAAACCTACAGGAATTCCATGGCCAGATTTCATAATATAGAATGTTTAATTGTTAGCTGGGGGTCAGTTGGTGAGCAGGAGCACGAGTTCCTGATCCAAAGGTAGATCTTGGGGCTCCTCACTCAGTTCTGAATAGACTCTGAAAAGTAGCCTGGTAATTAGTAGTCGCTGACTTTTAATGATCTGATCTCATTCAAAAGGCACAACCCCAAACTCTCAGGCCAGACTGGCAATTCTCACCTCTCTGTCTCTTTTAAGTATCCAAACAAGGGCTGCCTGGATGGAAGCACTCCGGAAGCCTGACAGTAAGTAATATTTCACAATTAAAACATTTGCAAATGGTTAATTGTATAAAATAACAATAGCAAGACGGAGAAAGCCCCTAATTTATACTTTCACATGCAAAGGAAATCATGATCTAAGACTTTATTTCACCTCTAAGTTCATCAGTCCCCTGATTCTATCATTCCTTCCCCGTTTTTCATTCTTCTTCCTTTTTTTTTTTTTTTGATCACAGGCATGAAAGAGTGAGTAAGTGTGAATGCTTAGGTACCTGGGGTAGGGAAAGGTGGTAATTAGCACAGCGGGATAATTGATGTGTAGATTGCAGCATGAACAAATGCTTTGACTAGTTTGTTCTTCTCACTCTTCTGCATTCTCTCTCTCCCCTCTCCCTCTGTCTCCCTCTCTCTCTCCCTTTCCTCTCTCTAAAACTCAGCCTAGCTAATGAACACCTTACCTGCTTAGTTAAGCTGATTATGGATATACATTTAATAAAAAGATCAAAAGGAAACACCCCGCCTCCCTTCGTATGCTCTGGTGATACCCTTTGCTCTCAGTTGCAAGCCAAGATTGTCCTTCCTCCCTCCAGAGCTTCCATTTTACTGTCCCCAACAGAGATGGAACAATGCTACCCAATCTTATACAAAATGACAAAATGGGATTTCTCCCATGCACACAGTGTGTGTGTGTGTGTGGGGGGGGGAGAGGAGCTCACTGGGGGAGAATGAAAGGAGATTTAGAGAAAATTCCTAAGGAGCCTTACCTGAAGAGTAAATGGTAAAATCACTTCCGGCAGTATTTAGAGGAATTTCCACTTTGGGAAATTTCAGAATTAGGATAACAGGTTAGCTTTGCTGTTTCAATGATCTCAGTATCTTAGATTATTACTCCATTGAACTCTTTAAAATTTCACTTATAATGTACTATTATTTTGCTTTTTTGGGTCAGATTTGTTTCAGTACCTTTCAGAAAAAACAAGGCATGGGGCAGAGAAGAAGCCTTTATACATGGGCATTTTCTTCTTCCTCTTCCTTCTTTTTTTTTTTTTTGATCACACCCAGCGTGCTCAGAGGGTCACTCCTCAGGAATTAGTCCTGGCGGTTTGGGAGAATCATACAGGATGCCAGGGTTCCAACCCTGGTCTTCCAGGTGCAAGGCTAATGCCCTCCCTGCTGTACTATGGCTCTGGTCCGTCTTCCCTTCTTTTTTGTGTCCTTTAAATGAATGTTCAAGCTCTAACTTGTCTACAGGACAGCTTGGGAATCCCTGACTGAGGAACCCAACTTTTGGAGCACACCTAAACATGCTTCCTCTGTTTTGGTGGAAAGGTTCAAATTTTTCTGGGATGCACTCGGGGAAGACCCCCCAAGGCACCCGCCTTTTCCTTTCCCAAATGTGCCCTCCGTCGGGGCCAAGAGATATTGAATCTTCCTTCCTCTTTACATTTCCTCTTCTCCCTTCCGAATTTAGCAAGTCAACAATTTGCTGTTTAGAGCATGTGAAAAGATATACAGTTTGTCTTCAGGATTCTGTTTTTTGTAGACCCTGATACATGAGTATTTTAGCAAGGCTTTGGCTCTTTGGGTGCTCATACAATGCCCAGGGCTCTTCACTGAATACTCTGCGGTCTCACAGTATTCTGTGGATCAAAAACTATCCGTCTCTTATTTTCAGTTCTCTCAAGCACTTCCAAGTGAGTTTTGTTAGTGACTCATAAGAATGCCACATGAGGGCTAGAGCAATAGTACAGCAGTTAACAGCACTAGTACGGCAGCCTTGCCTGTGGCAGACCTGAGCTCAATCCTTGACTCCCCTTTTGGTGTGCCTGAGAACTGCCAGGAGAGATCTCTGAGCATAGAGCCAGAAGGAAGCCCTGAGCAAGGATGGTTGGGACCCCCCACCCCAGAAAACAGAATGACACACTAAAGATTAAAGATTAACTGTAAATTTATGAAAACAGATTTTAAACTTTGATTACATTTGAAGCACTTTGGGAGTTCACAAGTGATCATACTTCTTTGAACGTCACATTCTAAGTGTTTTAGGCCTAATCTGTTTTATATGCAAGTATTTTTCTTGCTGCTAAGGATCTGGTCAATGACGGTCCTTTACTGTTATAAATGAGTACTTATGGTGTTGGTCCGAGTACTTATGGTGTTGGTCCACTCTACTCTGAGTAAAATCTTTCAGAAGCCTTTACAAAAAGATACATAAATTTGCATGATATGACTAGTCCACAAACTGATATTTACTCAGTGCCTAATATGTACATAAGTTCTTTGTTGCTCACTGGACTTGACTAATGATTCTCACATATAATCCCTTTTTCTTTTACTTCTGGCCCCTGTATCCACTTTATATCATCTTGTTTTTCTTTCATGGTATACTTTTTGATGAGAAAAGAACACATTTTCTCTCAACTCTCAATTCTTCTCCCTAGTGATGTCAAATTAAAGATAAACTAATGAGCCATAAAAAATGCAACAGACCACTTGGACATGCTGAGGCCATTTTATTCCTTGAAGCATGGTGACCCTTAACTAGCAGCTGAGTAAGGGATTCCAGGCTTACATGCCCTTTCTATGGGCCCATTTGGCCTCCCTAATGGACCAATTCCAAAAGGAAGTAAAAAGAAAGCCAGGTTGGAATTGAATCTAGGAAAACTCAGCATGCGCATGCTGTCTTTCACTTCTCTGCAAACTTTAGGTCAAACAGTTTTTTTTTTTTTTTATTTTAGCTCTTCTACTTCTTAGGCAAAGTCTTTTGCTATGGTATTTAGCCTTCCTCTTCTTCCTCTGTAGTCTAGAGGAACAGTGAAAGTCTCTGGCTCACTGGATATCACGATGACTAGAAGAGTGTAAAATGCAGTGTGCACAGTGTGTGCTCATATTAGGTGCTCAGCAAACGCCAGATATCATGATTAGTACAGGGAGAGCTTTAGGTATCAGTGGGTTTTGCATATTTGTTTCCTATGAGGAGCTGGCAACCAGATGTTTTGATCAATTATACACACTCAGAAGTATTTCAGTCTTTCTCTGAGTTTGACAAACACCAAGGAGCACACTGTCTGATCAATATACTGAAGCATGAAACCTAAAACTTAGAAGTCTGGAGACACGTACAGTGGAAAGAAGGCAGCTGAGAAACCAAAGCAGGGTATTACTACCCTAGCAGGCAGTCACTAGAACTCCTGGTTAGAGAAGCAGCCACTCAAAATTCAACATGAGAAGGAACGGTAATGAGAGTTTGTACAACTGAAGCTAAAGTTCAGTTGAACAGGAAGTTTTCCATTTTCACTGGTTGGATCTCAGATTGCAGGAGCTCTCACAATGCTGCATTTCCCCCCAACAGCACATATAAGGTACATGCTCAAAAGAGATTTTATGGGTTTTGACATTTATGTTGCACACATTCAAAAGAGATAAAAATAGACTCCATGCTGCTGATATAATTACTAGAGGCTATAAAAGCCATGCAAAAATCTGGAGGGGGCGTGGGAATCGTCAAGAAAGGAACATAAACAAGGGAGTGGTGCCACCAGGTGGAACAGCACACTGTCCTTAATCCCGCGTGGAACTCCCCACAGCCCTGAGAGCTCTGCCACAGAAGAGCCGGTCTTCATTTTGAACTTGGAAATCTCCCCATTTGGCAGTGGTAGTGCCAGCAAGCCACAGGTGGGCACCACATGAGCAGGTGAGAAATTGGGTTCGGAAGGGAAGGATGAGCGTTTGCTACCCCCTAAAAGAGCACATCAATCCTAATTATCCTGCCCGGGTGTGCGGCTGATGTCGCCCTTAGGTATTTCGTTTTCAGCCCGGTTATTTAGGAGCGCCTCAGATATATGAGCAGCCAGGACTTGGAAATTCCAGACAAGAAAAATTCAGCTGCATCAGGAAGAGAAACTGGCTGAGCTCTCAGCCCGCCTGCTCTGGGCAAAGGAGGCCACAGGACACTGAGCTGGCACAGCGGCCCCCAGCCAGCATCTCTGCTGCAAAGTGACAGCAACCTGAGCATGAACCTGAGTACTGAACCTAAGAAGCAGGCAGGAGAGGAAACAGGGCTTGGAGTCTAGAGAGACTCTGAACCCAGAAGACAGGGAGTGCTATTCAGGAAAGCATGTCTTCTTACTGTTTTCTGGCTCCTGCCTCCTGGAAGCTTCCTCATTTCCATTCGAATTTTTAGATTGTGAGCAGAAACCCATACTAAAATAACATCCTACACGTCAAAGTGAAAGAAACAAAACTCCCCCTTCCACTCTCATGACACTATTCAGCCACCTCAAAGCACAGTAACGAAGCCCAAGAGCATTCTAGTGAAGACCTCTTTCAAAGCTCCCATCCTTGTTTTACTTGTCTTAGGTGGGGAGTCAAGGCATCAGGGCGGGCCAGATTCCAGACCAAGTGGCTTTAGTGCTGGGTAAAGTTTGGTCTTGACACTTCGTAGCTTCCCTTCCAGAGAAAAACAAAAGGGGGCGGCCTAGACAGGACTGGTGGCCTTGCTTTCCACCATTCATGGGATCATGTCCTTCAGCAAACAGTGACCATGAAAACAAATTCATCATTCTTGAGGAAAAGGACACAAGCTGCAATGAAATGATTTGCTAAAGGTTACAAACTGAGTCAGAAGCAGCGCAAGGATTAAAACCTGCAGCCCTTAAAATGTCCAGCTTACTGTGGGATTTACATAATTCACATTCAGAGGCGTTGTCAAACTTCTGCAATGCTTTGCTAAAGGGCAAGTGATTTGCTGTTTTGGACGTGGATTCTTTCTGATCAGATATTTTAGGATGGCATGGAATAGATTTGGGGATTGAGCTAGTGATTCCAATGAGGAACTTAGACTAATCTCACTTCCAAATCTTTAAAATCACAGTCATAAGAAGGAGTGTGTAGTTTATAATTGCACCCTTCCGATAGCAGATGCATTTTTTTAAGTCAGCTCCTTCCCTAGGCATGATTCCCGGTCCTCTGGAATAGAGGACTGACTTTTAGGAAGTGGGAATGGGGGGGAAGTCAAAGAAAGAAAGAGATGGGGAATACGAGAGAAAGGCCATGCAAAAAGAAAACACGTTTAAATTTGTTACTACACATGAGATCATATTTCTGGCACTTTGCAGAAGTCCTATGGAAGCTGTGAGTTCCAATACAGAAATACTAGAGTGAGTAAATTGGTGTTATATTTAAATCTCCTTAGAAAGTAATAGTCTTTCGACATTCCTTTTAAGGCTTTCTCAGGTAAATCTGGAAGAGAAAAATCCATTGGAAAAAGATTTTTCTAGTACTGAAACCATTGCTTTCCAATTTGAATTTACAAAAATAAATATCCATGAGGAAGTTGAGCATTTTATTAGCTTAGTGCCTTTTATAGTGGAAATTTAGGGGTGCTATTCTATTTCATTAAGGAAAACAGTATTTTATACTCTTAGAAAACTGGAGAAAGTATTTGAAGGTGTGCTCTAACTAGATTAAAAGTCAGCTATTTTATTTCTGTAGATCAGGATTTATAGGAAACAACTTGAAGGGCCTCAGGGCTGGGGATTCGCCTCAGTGGTAGAGCACATGCCTTGCATGTGAGCCCCTGTTTGAGTCCACATCCGCATCCAAACAGTAAATAAATCAGAGAAACAAAAACTTGGGAATCCTAAAGGAAAAGTGTCTTAATGCTGTAACATCCTTTTCTGTGGTTCAGTTTGGAAGTTAGCAATAGTTGAAACCCCTGCTGTATGTTGACAGTGACACCTGGAAACCAATGTTAAATCTCTATTATTTAGCTGTATTGTGAGAGGGTTTATAATCAGACATGTCTTCGTTTGGTTCGCAAAGAAACTTTTAACAGAAAATTTTAACTCTTGTTTGTGCTGACTGGACACATCAGAAGGTATATCTACTCTCTATCATCCCGTATGAGTGAGACTTAGAAACTCACATAATTCCCTTTGTTACAGTTTTATCTAAAATGTTTCTTCCGGGGGCCAGAGCGGATATTACAGCCAGCGGGTAGGTGTTTGCCTTGCACGCAGCCAATGGGGATTGGATCTCCGGCATCCCATCAGGTCACCTGAGCACCAATTCCTGAGTGCAGAGTCAGGAGTAACCTCTGAGCATCACCAGGTGTCACCCAAGGAGCAAGTCAATAATGATTAAATAAAACCTTTCTTCCTAATAACATATTTCCATGTTTCGGACAATCTGTAATACAGAGGAGAGCTGCATTTCACAAAGGCCAGTTGTAAATAAAACACGTGGATTGGTTCTTGGTTAACATCCCTCCGACAAAGCTGGCGAACAACGCCAGTTTCCACGACTTAACTCACTTGCATGCTTCTTTCCCAGGAAACACCATTGAGTTTTACTTGTTGAATAACAAACCTGCATTTAGTAATGTGCAAGGTTTCTACCCTGAACTCTACTTTGGACCTTTTATGGAGGGAGGGGGCATATTGACGTAGTTGGGAAATATATTTTTGAATGTGCCACAAGTTTCTAGTAACTTTTATTTTGCTGAGGTGCACACCACAAATTTGTATGATAATTTTCTCCTTTCTGCTGCTGAAGGAAGGGGAGGCCCTGATTTAATGCCAAGAGGGAGAGGGTGAACCCAGCAAAGGGGGGAAAAAAATCAAGGGGTGTCTCAAAGAAAAGGAAACAAATAGTGATGCCGCAGAGATATTATAGATAAAGTAAATACAGCGTCACCACAAAAGTCTAAACACTTGTTAAACTGTCTGGTTTTAGAACATTTCAGCCATACAACATTATTCAACTACTCATCACTGTGAGAACAGGCAATCAGGAAAGCTAATTTCTTAATTAGCTCTGCTCCGGCGGTAATGATTGCAGATCGTGTCAACTAAAATCTGTTTGGATTTCTGTAAATTGGAGTCCGACAAGCCTGCAGTTCCGTCGCCAACCTGATAACTCGCACCCCCTGTCTTTTTGTTTTTCCTTCCAGCCTTTTTCCTGTCGCCATCTCGGTATTTAATCTGACACCGCCAGGCAGCGAGAAGGGCTTACTCTTCCCCTTAAAGAGAAAAGAGAGAGGAGGAGGAAAAAGCAAAACATTTACGTGGGGACAGGAGGGCTGGCTACACAGGAAACCTGGTTCCAACCTAAACTACTGACAAAAAGCCTTTAATCTTTCCCACATTCCTCAAGGCATTCTCTTTCTGTAATAAGACATATTCCTTTCAAGTAAATCCTGATAAGGGAATTCATTTTTTTGACAGGAAATGTATATCCTTGTAAGTCTATCATCTTATTTAGTTTCTATATTATAGGTCCCAACTAATCCAAAACCATTTCCTTATCATCTGGCATACTAACAGCACAGTCATCAAAACAAACAATCTGTTAATACCACTAAGGTTAAGCAAAGCCAAGCAGTCCGTGCTATATTTAATATGCATACAACAAAGCCTTCGCTTTCTTAACTGCTTGTTGTTCAGAAAAGACAAATCTGGTTGATAGTGAAGGATTTGGGTTGCCCCACGGAGGGGAGTCACATTCAAATCTGTGCTCCAGGCCCCGGTTTGTCTGATCTGGACAGTTGTGAGCACATCAGGGCTATTCCACTCGTCTTTGACCATCAGTTCTAACTCTGTCTCCATCCCACCTTTCCCCTTCCTTTTTTGCTGTTTTCCCACCTCAGTTCCCTTTTTCACGAAGTCAGTCCCTTTAGATTTCCCGAGCCAGAAACTTTTTGTGAACACAAAGGCTGAAAAAGAAATAATTTCTATGCATAGACTCATTAGCTTCGAGTCTAGCTTCACTGTCACTTTAAATAAATTAAAATGAGATTTAGAAAACACAAAGGCCTGGTCTGTAAATCATTCTATTAGTATGTCTGAGTGCACTTAGGTGATTACCTGATGTCTGTGTGATTAATACTAACCAGAGGTGTGGGAAAACTGACCCCCCCTCCCCATTTGTGATAGCAGAAAATCAGGGGAGAGGTGACCTGTATGGCATTATGGGTTGGCTCCTCTCCATAAAAAGTTAAAAAAAAGTTTTTGGAAAAGTAGAATTAATATTTTAAAGGAACAACTCTCTAGCTAATGATAGGGGGGTGTTCATAAGAATCTGCCATTTGGGCCATCCACTAAAGAGCAAATGTAGTGAAAGTATTACTCATGATAGTGATGATATTTAGACGTTAGGTATTTATTAGAGGGCAATAAAATGTCCAAACATATAAACACATACATAGAAATAATATGCTGATATTTGAGAAAAGGTATGATGGTGTGAGTTTTCACTCTTCTCAGTCTTTGTTGTTTTAATAATGATTTACTGAGTATATCAGGTTCATTGCAAAGTCCGAACATCATTACTAGTGATCCTGTAGACGGTGCTTTAATATTTGGAAAATACAGCTCAAGATGCTGTAATTAGATGATAAACTACAAAACATCACAGGGTGACTTTTAAAAGACTTACACATTATTCAGAAACTAGAAGTGAGCTTCTAAAGCTCAGGATTCTCAGATCAATTCCAATCCATACCAGGAGGCATGAACCAGAGATCATAGTTGTGTGGAAAGTGTCAAGGTTCCACCCAAAAGTAGACAAGTAAGCACTGAGTAAACATGGGCCTGCCCATGCCAGATTTGTTTGTTTGTTTGTTTCATCATGTAGAGGACATTTGCCATCATTCGATTCAAAACAGGTACTGGGACCTGGAGGAGACCAAGGAGCAATTATTTTAGATCAACTTCTCTTGCTGTGAAAGTAGCTGTTCTTTGATGCCTTCTTTTTTGTTCCAAACCATGCTCAGTGAGTATCTGCTGGGTTTTGATTCATCTTGCAGTTCAAACTCTTTTGAAGCAAGACCCTGTTATTTGAAAGCCTCATCATTCTGATACCGCGTGACTTGTCGTTTGCTAAAAGTGTTCACTTTGCCCAAGATGTAGTGGTTTTGTTTGAACACAGGGTTTTGAGTTTGGAGAGGACCATGACATCCTGCCTTGTGTGCGTGAATACACAAACACGGGTGTACCTGCTGGTGCATCACAACATCTTGGACACAACACACCTCTCATATCACATACCCCACCACACAGACCCCCTCTCTATGTTAAATCTGCCTCCAATTAACCAAAAGCACAATTTTGCCCTGACAGGGAAGATTTCATTTGGTCCACATATGACTAGGGAGCCGATTTCATTTCCTGTAAAAAAAAAAAAAAAAAACCTCAAACGCTGCAAAGTTACCTGACTCAGCTGCTTGTAGAAATCAAATTCAGTCAGAGATAACAGCTAATCATTTGTCACAGTAAGAAGCAATTCCCTGAAATCGGAAGGGAAAACCTGCCGCTTCAATCCGCAGGTCTGTCAGATTGCTAGAAATTACATTCTGCTCTGACTAA
This sequence comes from Cryptotis parvus, assembly GCA_021461705.1. Classification (NCBI taxonomy): domain Eukaryota; kingdom Metazoa; phylum Chordata; class Mammalia; order Eulipotyphla; family Soricidae; genus Cryptotis; species Cryptotis parvus. Next base: position 719,540 of record JAJIBD010021023.1, read on the forward strand.
CCTCTGCACTCGGATGGCTAACAACAAGAAGTCTGCTTTATCAAAAGAGAATATCATACAACCAAGAACCGCTTTTGATTCGTTCTGTTCCAATAACCTGAGAAAAGTTTATGGACATGCCTTGCTGCCTGGACCTCAATTTCCACCAACCTGCACACTGTTTTGAATTTATAGCTTTGCAGTTCCATAGTAATATACGTAAATATAAAGTCTGACTGCCAGCTACTTCATTGAAAGAAAATTAAGTTAGTTTATAACTGTACAACCAAGAGTTGATTTCTAACACTTTGAGGAAGTATAGAGTTTGGGAGGCTTCAATTAAAATGCCAAAAGACAAAGCAAATTGATTAACTCTCAAAATGCAATTTATATTTTTTAAGAACTGCTTCCCGGGAGGGAATTAACTTTATACTCTTCTATGTAAACAGTATTTGTGCAGCGTATTATACACTGAATAAAAATAGTGTATGACCTCTTTGTTAGATTTATAACTTGCCTAGCAGTAGTGAAAATGAGATTTGGGTCAAATGTTTCATTCTCTCTTCTCTCGTGGAAAAAAATGCTTACAGGATCACTGAAGAAGGGTATGTTTAGTGTCTGTCTTACCCAAATCCTAGGAAACCATTACTATTATTATTATTATTATTATTATTATTATTATTATTATTATTTGCCTTTTGGGTCACACCCGCAATGCTCAGGGGTTTCTCCTGGCTCTCCACTCAGGAATTACTCCTGGCAGTGCCCGGGGGACCATATGGGATGCCAGGGATCGAACCGGGCTGGCATGGGTCGCCGCGTGCAAGGCAAATGCCCTACCCACTGTGCTATCGCTCCGCCCCTAAGCCATTATTATTAAGGCAAAGTTGAAGACAACTCACTGACCTCTAAGTTAGATCGTAGGATTTTATTTTGTAAGGGATAATTATACTCTGAAAACAGTAAAATAGGACTCAACCAAACATGATTTTTTAATTAAAAAATCAAATCAGGTTTATGATCGATTCAAATATTACAATTCTTTTATAATAACACAAAGATGGAAAAATCAGAAACTTAGTGTTTCAAAGTCTATCTTTTAATATTGAGTCCATTCCAAGTTTGCTCCATACTCTATTTTTTTTAAGCATTTTATTTTCCACAGTGGAATCAACTGAGGATAGAATGTGAGTGGTGACTCTGAATTTCCTTTGCTTTTGTCAAACTGTGTCACAACTGAAAAGTTATTTTAACAGAGTTTATTTGCCTAGGCATTTCCTTTCTCTTGTAGTAGTGGAAGCGAAAGGGAAACAACCATTTCAAGTGTAAGTACAGAGCAGTGGAGTTGGGGGACTCTTATCACACCTATGCTAAGAGAAAGTCAGTCATAAGTATGCTTTTATTTTAAACCTTTTGGAAATTGGCATAAAGATCTGTTGTGTGGGGGTTCTTTTATTTCAGCTTTCCTTAAGCTATTGAAATAAGGAGAAAAGTTTGAAGGTTCTAATTTTCTTCATTCTCAGATCAGTACTGATTACTTCTCTGTTGATTAATCTAGACTCCTAAGGAAGGACTTTTGAAAATTCTCCAGATGTTGTGTGTTTGACATGAAAATCATCACATAAAATAAAATATTTGGTGACATTAATACACTCCCATGAAAGAACTTTAATGAACCCTCCTTCCTTGGTACACACACACAAAAAAAAAAACACACATACAAACACACACACACACACACACACCCATACACACCAGTCCCCCCAGCGTTAGATCTTACCCATTCACAGGCCTTGTTTCAGTGGCCAGGGCTTAAGTTCCAGGACTGTACGAAAATGCAAACAAGTAGATTTCACAACCAGATGACACTGAGACTTAGGCACACCACACCAGACTCTCTTTACTCTCTCATCTTGGGCCAGTCTAGGGATCTGGGAACCTGCAGTTTGAAAGCAGTTACCTGACTGCTAAATTTCCCATCCTGCTTATTCTTTCTCCCCGGCTCTCACAGTAATCACCAGCCAGGGTTCCTGATGGGTGTCCTAGCCAAGGAGGTACCCCTAAAGGGTTACAACTAACTTTTATAGGAGAAAAACATACAGAAGAAAATACAAGGTCAATCTCTGTTCACTCACTACAATCTATCCAATTTCAGAGTCTCCTGAGTGCCTTAAAAACTCCTTTTGTCCTAAGTTTTGCTTATGTAATAACACCTGGCAATTATACATTAGTCTGCTGACAGCAGAACCCAGTCATATATTTTGCACTTAATTCACATACACTCCTTTGAAGGGGAAGGGATCAATTATTATCATCATTTTACAGATGAGTAAGCTCAGATTCTAAAACTGTAACTGACTTTCTTCCAAATCACCTAATGTCAGAATCTCAATTTGATTCCTGTTCCCTGTTATGAACTGAATCCAGTTTCTATCTCTGTTCTTCCATCACTTCTGGGGGTACAAATCTAAGTCAGTATAAAAAGTCAAAACAGAATTTATAGCTACTTTATCTATCAATCAGTTGTCTTTATTGAAGATTTCTAACTATTTAGCACAGTATGATGTTATAATTATAATATCCTTGTTATCTGAGACAGTATGTCTGGGAAAAGAGAGAGAAGAGTGGAAGGTAAACCAAGGCAAAGGTAAACTAAACAAAAAGTTGTGGAACAGAAAATTAGATATAAGAAAGAATATCTAATCTGTGATATGCATTAGTGAGATGAGTGGCCACCATTTTTGATAGAGTAGGTTTTTGATCTTGCTTGGAAAATTAAAAACCTTTTGTTTTTCTCATATTAGTTCACCAAAGTTACCTGTAGATTACCTATCATATTCATTTTCATCTCCCAATTTATTCAACTAAAATTCAGAGGAATTCTAAAAGTGTACAAACAAATGCATATTAAATAGCTTATGTGAGTGCTTTTGTTAGCTGACTTTTTTCCTGTCCTTAAGAATGATTATGATTTGAACTTAGGTAGTCAATTAAAAGATATTATACTGGGGCTGAGCGATAGCACAGTGGAGAGGGTGTTTGTCTTGTGCACGGCTGACCCAGGTTCGATCCCTGGCATCCCATATGGCACTTCCAGGAGTAATTCCTGAGTGCAGTAATTCCTGAGTGTCAGTAATTCCTGAGTGCAGAAATAGGAGTCACCCCTGAACAATGCCAGGTGTCACCCAAAAAGCAAAAAAAAAAAAAGAATAATAGTAGTAAATAAATAATTTTTTAAAAAAGGTATTATATTTTCCTCAATTGTGAGAGTGTTATGGGATTATTATTAGAAAATAGAGAATTAGAGTGTTCTGATGGACATTATAGATACAGTAATATAGATGGGGAAGAACTGAACTTTTTACCTAATAGGAACTTAAAACTGACCCATACTGGTGGGCCATTTTTATTGTTTCTATAAAAGTATCTGTATTACATATACATGCACCACCACTACCACATGCGACCTCATTCTTTTCAGACATTTTTATTTACTAGAATAAAAGTAAAGAGGCAAATTAAAATGTCAACCACATTTTTTACAACATTTAAAGAATTACATCACCTTTTTCTTTAAGAACTAAAATGTAACTGCTGGATGAATATGAATAGAATTAATCATGCCCATCATAACTTATATGTGTCTTAGGCAGAGCCTCAAAACAAGTTACCTGATCTCAAAAGAAGACATTCAGAAGAAATTGTGATTTTTTTTTTTGCCAACTGTGAGTCTTACTGGCATTGATACATGCCCAGCATATATGGCGGACATGTCATTGACAGGCTGTTATTTTGAAGGCTGGACTTTTTTTGTGGTGGTGGGCTGGGGGCATATCCAGCAGTGCTCACGGGTTACTCCTGCACTCAGGAATTACTCCTGGCGGGCTCTAAGGGACCGTATTGGGCCGGGCCACTGACCCCAGTTGCCCATGTGCTAGGCTGCACTATTGCTCTGGCCCCAGAGGCCTGGACTTTTAGAAAGTCATTTTGTAATTTTGTTCACATTTCAGCTGGTAGAAAACACAGCAGATACTTAAATTTTTAAGGGAAAGAGAAAAAATTCTGCCCATTCTTCTGAAATTTAAGTCGACAACTCTTGAAAGATCAGTGGGAAAAGTCTGTATTTTCTCAGGTTTAACTAAATAATTTATGCATACTTTCACTTTGGCATGATGAAGCAATTTTAGCCTTTAAAACCCACAACTACTCAGGAGGGAAAAGGTCTGGTTCCTGCAACTTAAATAATTTAAACATCCAGGTGGAAATGCTTGCAGCAGTTTCTCTTTTTGAGACAAAGGAAGAAGACTTCACAATTTTGAGATACCAAGAATAAAGAATTGATTTTTAAAAAAGAACAACAATATGCAACCTCGGATGCATTCATTTATACTGCACTAATTTTCTCAAAATAGGGATGGGGGAAATGTCTGTCTGTCTGTCTGCCATTTATAATAGACTCATAGCACAAAATATCAGCATTGTACTTACACAAGTAGAAACATTTATAAAAGATAATAGAACCTTACAACCCAAATCTTGGGCATTTGGGGGGCCAGAGCGAAAGCCCAGTGGTAGGACGTTTGCCTTTGCGCGCTGCCGGCCTATGCCGGTCTGGGTTCGATCCCGGCATCCCATATGGTCCCCCGAGTACTGCCAGGAGTAATTCCTGAGTGCAGAGCCAGGAGTAACCCCTGAGCATTGCCGGGTGTGACTCAAAAAGCAAAAAAAAAAAAAAAAAAAATCTTGGGTATTAGTTCTCACAAATCTTAGAAGAAGCTACTGTGTTTTTAATTTATTAGCTTCATGGGTTTATAGAAATGTACATTAAATATGTATGCTATATATAAATATGTATGCTATATATACATATATAACTTATGTACTTATAAGTACATAAGTACAACTTATGTACTTATAAGTACATAAGTTATATAAATACATAAGTTAATAAGGTTGCATATTGTTGTTCTTTTTTTAAAAATCAATTCTTTATTCTTGGTACCTCAAAATTGTGACGTTTTTTTCCTTTGCCTCAAAAATTTATATAAGTTTATATAAAAATTATATATATACATATATATAAAACTAAGTACATAAGTTGATTAGGGTGGAACATGAGAACATGAGAATGGAATAAAATGTTGCTTCTCAGGGACACAGGACTCCAGAAAAGAAGACATGGAACTATGAAAATGCTAGAAGAGACTTTGAAATGTAGGTGTCCAGTATAATCTGAGATCTGGGCTCTCAGCCTTAGGTCTTAGGTCAGAACTGTCATGGGGAAGTTTCTCTTCTCACTTGCAGATTTTGTTAGTGACACAGTTGTAAAAGAGCGTGGGACATAGAATACAGTCCCTCTAGATTTATAACAGTGAGTTTTTTAGGGTAAAATTTCCCAGCAGTGTTATAAATGTAGCTCAAATTGTATATGGTATTAGTGTTACCATTTCTTGAGGGGAAGCACCCAGCAACTCATACTTAAAGCACTGTTTGTTTGTGTTTTTTCTTCTTCATCACATTCAAATTTGAAGGCTTGTGTAAAGATGAAAGTCAACTTAGATAGAAAAAAAAAAGTCACAGATAAAGCTAAAAGCTGGTTTTTTTTTTTTTTGCTTTTTTTTGGTCACACCCGCAATGCTCAGGGGTTACTCCTGGCTCTGCACTCAGGAATTACTCCTGGCGGTGCTCGGGGGACCATATGGGATGCCGGGGATCGAACCCAGGCCGGCATGGACCGGCGCGTGCAAGGCAAACGCCCTACCCGCTGGGCTATCGCTCCGGCCCCTGTTTTTTTTTTTAAAGTTGAGTGTGACAGAACTCATACAGGAAGGTAACAAAGAAACCTAACCAGAAGATGAAATGCGGGGAGTTTTTATTACTTTAGAGAACCAAACAGGTCTTCAAATGTACATGAATGTCAACTCACTAAAACTTTTAGCCCTGAGCATCATGGGCAGACAGACAATGCAGTGTGTGCCTTAAAGAGAGATTCTGAAGAACAGATGAGGCAAGGTTACCCTTTGAGCCAACAGGAAATGTGAAGCGTGGCCAAGGCTGCATCAGAGAGGGCTGCTGAAACCAAACATCACGTCCAGAACAAGGTCGCTATGTTATGATGATTTCATTCTGAATGTGATGCTGGATTTGTTTTGGTTGTGGTGTTAGGGGTGAGGGCTACCTAAGTGACGCACTTAGCGATGTGGAATGGGGAAGAATGATACTAAACAGGGCCACATCAGTGCTGTGAAGGATTTAAGAAATATTACTCCTGATATGTGTGAAGAGCTTGCATCTCAACCCAGCAACTGAAGCGAGGTACATGACTCCTCATTTTCCCCCCATTTCTTTTTCCCCTTTCCTTTTCTTTTTAATTTTTTTTTTGGTCATCCATTGATTTTAATTAAGCCCAGCCAGCCTCTTAAGCATGGGAAACTTGGAGAACTTTTTGTTGAAAGTGACCTTGTTCCCAGGGTTTTCCCTACAACTTCTCTCAGCTCTGTTGCAAGGATGAATATTCACATTCTTGCTCTGAATCTTAGAACAGTGAACCTGGCATAAACAGAAAATTTTAATCTCCTCTCAGGTATAATAATAAGAGCACGCTTTATAAAGAAAATAAACCTTTCTCCATAATCTTTCTAGTTATACATCTTCAGTGAATTATTTTGTCAATTAATTCCAATTTTAAAATAATGAAATTACTAGCAGAGACTTTAAACTTCTTTGAGTATATTAAGTTGGGCAGATTGCTTCTCTCCTTCTAATTACGAATGTTGCAGTTACAAAAGAAACTGTCATTTTGATAGAGCAAAAGACAATCTGTCTGCCAAAAATGTCCAACCATAATTCTAAAAAAAAAGCTCATCGGCATCAAGAGCATGCTACTTTGTTTGAAGTACTGTCTTATTGGAAACCTAATTTGCTTTCAACCTCCGAGACAACACATAACATAAGTTTGTGTGACTAATTTTTTTCTTGGAAATATGAGTAATTAGAATTAGGGGCCAGTTTCATAGCAGGAGTGGACAGGTTTTTTTAGGAAAAAAATATTTCAAAGTAAATGATAGAGTTATTTTCTTTGCTTAAAAAAATATTTTTAGGGGGGGGCGGAGCGATAGCCCAGCGGGTAGGGCGTTTGCCTTGCACGCCGGCCGGCCTGTGCCGCCCGGGTTCAAATCCCGGCATCCCATATGGTCCCCGAGTACCGCCAGGAGTAATTCCTGAGTGCAGAGCCAGGAGTAACCCCTGAGCATAGCCGGGTGTGACCCAAAAAGCAAAAAATATATACATATATTTTTAGGGGCCGGGGCGATAGCCCAGCGGGTAGGCGTTTGCCTTGCCGCGGCCCATGCCCGCCTGGTCGATTCTCGGCATCCCAGTGGTCCCCCGAGCACCGCCAGGAGTAATTCCTGAGTGCAGAGCCAGGAGTAACCCTGAGCATTGCCGGGTGTGACCCAAAAAAGCAAAAATAAATAAATAAATAAATAAAAAATAAAGTCTTTAAAAAATTTTTTTTTTTTTTTTGCTTTTTTGGGCCACACCCGGCAATGCTCAGGGTTTCTCCCTGGCTCTGCACTCAGGAGTTACTGCTGGCGGTGCTCGGGGACCATATGGGATGCCGGGATCGAACCCGGGCAGCATGGGCCGGCCGTGTGCAAACGCCTACCTGGGCTATCCATCCGCCCCCAAAAAATATTTTTAATAGCACTCATCAAACTAAGTGGGGAGTGGGATGCTGAGTTTGTGCTGCCGAAGTGAGTTGCCATGTAAATCGTGAGCTATTGCAAAGTATGGAAAGGTTTATTACATTAAGGTGAGCCCTCCCAGAGCTCCCGGAGTATAAAAGCATTAAGCGAATGTTCTAACAAAGTCATAAAAATCAATAAACAGGAACCCCCCACCTGTGCAATGGCCCCAGTGTTAAGTTTTATACACGTAGTAATAGTGCATATCAATTTTCACCACCCTTCCTACGCTAGCTATTACAGGGCCTGCCACCACCGGAGGGACGGCAAGGGCTGCATCACTCATCCATCCCACGGAGTTGTCTACATGCCAGGCCCATTGCATCATTGTCAGTTTTATTCTCTCTGCCACTGGACAAGGCTACAGTTCTAGCTTCTATACACCCACTCAGTACCGCAACAATTGCAAACTGTGTGCCTCTGTCTAAAGAGTTTACAAGTCCTCCTGAAAGAAAACCAGAACCACTGCATATTAATGCCCCGGACCCTGGAGGATCACACAATGGCAAGGGGAAAGACACGTCGCTGCCACCAATATGTGACTTTGTCCAACTGCTATTGTCTGTGACTGATCCACCGACGCTTAAAAAAAAATCACACATAATAATTTAAGACGTATCCAGACGACTAGGTACCTATAGCGGCTACTTATAACCTGTACGACGTGAGAGTCTAAAAGATTCAGAAAGCACAGATCACTGTTATAGTTCATCCATAATAATATATGCTAGAAATCAGGCCCTAAATACCCAGTATTTCACCAGGTCACAGAAATAACTCCTAACATCACACTTTTTCATAATTAAAGGAAATCCTCCTACCCCACCTCCCCATTTTTACCAGTAAGGCAGAAAATATCTCTGAATGGTAACCTTTTGTGCCACATCCACACGTTGCTATACTACTTTGGAGGGGTCGGGTGCAGGCTTTGGAAAATCCCAGACACTTGTTGGTAAAGAGGTCCACTAACTTGGGAAAAAAAAGACTTCACTTGGGATATTCTGAAAAAAGAAAAGGATAAAAGGAAGGGAAAGAAGCTTTGTTTTAATTATATTCCAAAGATAACTGATCTGTAGTAATGAGGAACATTCTGGCAGAGAGCTTTCCTTCAGACACAGGAATTGAGAGAATTTTTTTCTTCGAATTACTTTCGTTGGTCATAGTTTTAAGAGACCTGTAAAACAAAAGGCAGCCCTTGTTGATGACTCTTCTTCTCCCTTTCCTAGCAAAAAGGGAAAAAAGAAAAACCAGAAGTTTTATCTGTCTGAGGCTGCCTTTGATAGCACCCCCAGCCCGGAAGTGCCACTCACGGGCACTTAAAGCTGCGTCATTTAGGAACATAAAAATAGAATAAAGTTGTGCAGCAAATGAGGAATTATGATATAACTCAAGTGTCGTGCCATGAAACAGGCAAAAATGAGCCATTAAACATTTTTTCAGAACCCCAAAAATAAAAATCAAGAAAATGAAAAATGCAACTGTGCAGTGATTTTCATGGAGGTGTGCTTGAAGTGATGCTAACTTTAAGGCCATCCATAAAAATAGTTGCTATGGATGTGATGAGAAAATGAGACATTTCTCACAAGGCAAAGAAAGTGAAGCAGTGCAGTTGCGAACAGCTGGCATACAATAGATAATTTAAGGAAAAGTGACCCTCATGTATAATTTTTAACTGAAGAACTGTCAGGCCCCATTAGTTCCAATAGGCTCTGCCAGGACCAAGATCAGTTTATAGGAGTATTGTATGAGCATAGTTTCTGAAAGAGCAGCATGAAAACATAATATGGGGATTCAGTAAATTTAATGTTTTTAAAAATTGTACACATTATTTGTTATCCTGACATCAATGCTCTCTGCCTCTGTGTTCACAATGAAAAGCCCAATAGGGTAGCAACTGCCATGGTAAACAATTTGTGAAAAAGCCCTTTTGAGCAGTTGTACTATGTTCAAAAGTAACCCAAAAGCTAAAAGGAAAACCAAGTGGTGGCTTTAGTAGTGATTATTCACTCCAGGACCTAATGCCTCTGACTCCAGGGTCTTGGAGGAAGTAGAGCAAAGAGCAGAAAGATGGAAGACATCCATTCCACTCAAGTTCTTGTTCAGAAATGCAAAAAATCCCAGATAGGTTGTGGCAGACTTAATGTGACCTAATTGGGACTATCACATGCATGTTTGGAAAGCAATAGCCAGAATTGGTGCTAGAGTGCTAAGCATAGCTGCCTTCCAAAAGCAACAGTCAAAATAAATCATAGAGAGAAAAAGAGGTCATCTCTACCCCTTCCAAGTTGCTCATTCAATCACACAAGCATATATTAAACTTTTCTTGGCATCAGGGTTTTCTTACTTAAACACATATGGAAAGAATGATAGTGATACAGAGTGGCATGCTATGTTTCAAGTAGTGCCATTTTTAAGGAGAGCATGTATTTGTAGCAAAGGAAAGAGTGAGTACCCAGGAAAGCTTAGTGGAGGAGATGTAATGGAGCTGATGCACATGCTGCCTGTAGCTCAATTAATGGCAGCTATGTTTAGCATCTGGTGAAATACACCATATTTAATTCTGTTGTGTGATACTGTGCAGTTGAAAATCAGGTTTGCTTTACCTCTAGGTCCTTAGGGAGAACTGCTTGATATTTTCTTGTTGGTATTCTTTGGTGTAAATGTTTCGAGGAAATTTCAGGCACTTATATCCCAAATTAATGGGATTCTTGGCATCCCTCTCTCCCTTTTAATGTTGCACTGATGTGGAATTAATCTCTCTATTTAGGTGGTTTGTCTTTGATACAAATATTAAATAATCAAGTCAACATCTTTATATATTTAAATCTACCATTTTGTTACTTAGAGAGGCAACTATTCACTTCTATAATTATAGTCACTTAAATCAAAGTCTACTAATTAGATAACATAGCTGAGCTTTACAGGTATTATAGGATATTCTTTACTAGACACTATATTACAAGCAATCATTAGCTTAGCTATAAAATGGTTTAAATACTAATGTATTTTTTAATTTGCTTTATAACCTAAACAAGCAATCAATGTACATTAATAAGCATAATTGTTTTCTTGGCATCTGTCCATTCATTTGGTCCACCTTGACAGCCCAGCAAACACATCAGCAAAACGCAGGAGCCACAATATGTAGGGGTGGGGGGGGGGGACGCCTCATCCGTAATGTTGTCTCAAATAATATCCCGGGTGAGATTATTTTAAAATTAAGAGAGTTAAACCTCTGTAGCTTGTCACAACATCCCTCTTATTTCAGACAGGGAGTTTGACAGATTGCTCTACCTCAAATACCACTTTCCAATGGCCATCAAACAAGCCTTAATAGGGTGATAAATGTGTTTACCTTTGATTAGGTGAGCTGCTCGATAAGATAACTTGGAGGACCACTTTCCAAGAGTAAATATGTACAAAAGTTACCAACTGCTACTATTCTGTTGGGATTCTATAAGTAAGCACAGTTCCAAAGGAAGCTCTTCCCTCCTGCAATGAGCCTCTCTGTTGGTTAACTTGGTTTTACCAATGGATAGAATCACACGTGTAAGATATTTTTTCATCTCTGAAAGAATCTACTACAACATCATGACTCATTTCATGTTACAATACAACTATTTCATTCATTTATTCGTTGTGGATTTGGGCTCACACCTAGTGGTATTCAGGGACTACTCCCTGTTCTGTGCTTGGAGGGTCACTCCCAAAGACGCTTGAGGGGAACATGCGGCAGCAGGGATCATGCGAGTCATGCAAGGAAGTGCCTTAACCCCTGTACTAGTTCTCAGGCTCCAAACACAACCACTATGTCCATAAACTCTGGAGGAAAAGGTATTTTATCGTTGCGCTAGAGACTAGCACTGTGCAGAAGGCCCGTGGTAGAGAGTAATTAAGCAATTTTTTTTTTATCGTATGATTTTTTTTGGTATTTTCTTCCACAGGCACTGGAGAAATAGAACTATAAAACAAAAATAATGTTTTCTAATTCTGGATCATCTTCCTTATATGATAGGAGCCTGGTATCTAGTCTCATGTAGATAAATTTTGATTTCTTACAACTGCCTTTTGTCATCTAGGGCAGTAAGAACCCACCAATAAAGCTATGGCCTTTCTGGGTTCTGTTAACCTACCTTCTGGACGACATTATCATCTACTCTGCAAAGGTGCAATTGCTGCATTTCACATAAGGAGACAGTGATCATTTGGTCCTTGACAGTTTCCATAAACAGTTACTCTTAGTCTAACAAGCAAGCAAGTAACAATTGGAAACAACCGGAAGGAAAAATAAGGCCAAAATAGCAGATTCACCACACCACTAGCTTGTCTTTGAAAATAAAGAAAATATGAATAAAAGGTAAACTTATTCAGTGTCACTACTACATATTTATAGTTTAAAAATTAGCTAAAGTTTGTGTCCTGAGGTGGCACCTACAGGAAGCCAGATGTGCCTTTTGCATGTGACCTAAGACAGGCCTAAAGCAACAACTAGATAATTTCTCGCTCATCCTCTACACCGTCGATTGCGGCGGCTTTCTGAGGTGAGAGAAACTGACAGCACTAACTCTCCAGGGCAGAACTTTCCAGTCAAGTGGATCAACGGACTGAAAATCTCTTATGAATAGTCATTAGGCCTTCATTACAAACCCCTCAAAACCCAGTTCTCTTTTTTGCAACCAAATGCCTTTTGTCATCTTCACAAGGTGCATCATTTAATTACCAATTGATTTCTTTATATATGACAACATGTCAGATAGCAAAATACAGTGTCTCTCCCTCAGGGGGAGAAGTCTGTTAACCCTCAGTGTGCCAGGTTACGGAATTATTGGAAAAACAGGCACTGTATCCTGCCCCTTCATTTTAACTACTTCTCCTAACAGTGGAATTTCTCCCTTTTGCTTGTAGAAAGCCAATAAATGAAAAGAAGAAAGTTAACAAGAATCATCATGGACCCTCCCATACCCTGAAACACATGAAATGAGTGAGAATACATTTTAAGCTCTCTCTGTGTGAAAAAGGAGTGTTCCTCAACATATAGGGAACACAGAGCGAACGCCAAAATACAGCTATCTAGAGAATGACCCAGCCCATCTTTCTACATCTTAAATAAAGGGAGTCAAACAATTGTTCTCATTATACCAAGAATTTACTCAGCTTCTGACTTAGCTAACGCACTGAATCTTCCTCTGCGTGACTGCTGCCCGATAATCAAGGCAGTACTGTATTAATAAGCTGAATAATAAGGGAATTTCAGAAATGTACAGGACTATTATACCGTAACAATAAAACCTCAAACGGAGTAAAGCAAGGCAGTGCTGAAGGTAGGCGTGAGGAAAGAATGAGAGCAGTGTTGCAGCAGCCCACCCCATTGTGTGGTAGTGTAAATGCCTGCTTCTTTCATACACAGAAGCCACATTACATGAGTCCGAAATGTTCTCAGAGCATCACTGTGACTGCTTGTGCTAGAACCTGGCACGGGCGAGCACAGAAAGCTGACATTATACCATAGGATGTGCTGCAGGTGTGCCGGCCTGGGAACGTGCTCTAATTACATATTTTCCTGCCGTGCAACAATTAAGGTCGCCAAAATAATTGCCAGTTTCTTAATCCCTCTCTAACAAGACTGACATAAGGAATGGTTTATTTTTCTCTGGTTGTTTTGAAAGTGTTCCTCAAGATTTTGGTTTTCTAAGGAACTGCATAAAACTAATTCTTATGTTCAGATGTGTGATTATACCCATTGTTAAAAAAAAAGGCTTGTCTTTGAATTGTAGTAAAACTAAAATAATAAAAAAAAAAGTGAATTGTATGACCTGGTAGGAGGTTTAAGAATTTTTTTTTCCCTTAAAGAAGGTAAATTTTCTCTTTTAAAATGGTGTGTTTGTACTTTCTGAACTGCTTGAATCATGTGGCTGTTAGACTATGCCAGAGAAAATAAAAGCAGACCACAGGAAAACACAGATAAAATAGGTGTCTTCACACACTCAGCACTGCTGCTTAACCTTTGGAAAAGTTTTACAGCTTTTTAAGAATATGATTATATTTAATAACGCTTTGATTAGGAAAGGCCTCAATGTATAAAATATTACATGAAATGTCTGGCGGCTCCCAGAGAGAACCTTTACAAATCTATGAATGAACTTCAGGACTAAAACCCAATGGACGAACGTATACTTGAATTACACCCTTCCCTACATTCCTCCATTCTGGCCTCCGCTCAGTCATCTGACACCACACGAAGGACACAGTGTCCACTCTAGGATGTCTGTGAGAGTCATGTTCTTAGCTAAAATGCATCTCTTTCATTCGGATTATTTGTCTATTTGCCTTTTCCCTAATTGGACAAAGCTGAATCATTTAGAGAAATTTGAGGCAGTGTACTCATTCTTGCCCCCTTTTCTACACATCAGAAGATAGACATGCATGATGATTGAGAGCTTAGGAGACACACCGAAGTTATGTGAAGCACAATTTAACACACGCTGAATGCGAGGGGCAGCAGATGTAACTGATGGGGTTAGAGAGGGAAGAAGCTCTGGTAGAGGGGATGGAAGAGAAACAAAAGTGATTGTATCAGTAATAGAGACTTCAAAGGAGAGTCATTTGGAAGATTTGGGGAGGCCTGGCAAATGGGGGAAAAGGCCCACTGAGTATAGAAAGGCTAATGCAGGAGAGAGGAAGGGCTAGCCAGGAGCGAAAAGAAGGAAAATCAAAGACCAAGAACTGTAGAGTTCCAGAAGAAAGGAAGCTAGATTCTATTTATGGAGGTAATGACACAAGACCTCACACAATTGCATCTGTCTCAGATTGTAGTGTTGTGTGTGTCCTGTTCATAAGATAATATTGCTACACTGGAGAAAAAAAGGAGAAAGAAAGAAGGAAGGAGGAGGAGGAGGAGGAGGAGGAGGAAGAAGAAGAGAAGAAAGAGGAGGCAGTAATAATTTCATCGTGATGTTTGAAAATACAACAAATTTCCTCAATATCTGAAAATCTGTTTCCTTATGGGTTTGGTGCATTGTTTAAATATTAACTGCTCACCACTTTCTTTCTTATGAAGTGGGCACCAAGAACAGATTTGGTCAAAATGAGCCCTTAGTAGAAACTAAAATTTGAGCTTTGAGGACAAAAAGTGAGGAACCACCAGGCAATTTCTTTTTTTCTTTTTCTTTTTTTTTCATGAGGTGGATGAGAATCTCTGGCTCTTTATGAGGAGTGGACACTTGAGTCCCTGTGCTTACTGATGGTCTTGGTGGGGGTGGGTGGGGTGTGTTTGTGCGAGAGTGCATGTGCATGTACCTGAATGTGCTAATGACTGCAGCCAAGTGGAGAGAGAAGAAATAGGACCAAATATTTAAAGCAGCAGTCAGGAATAATACGAGTTAGAACAGGGCTTAGCCACTACAATTATACCATACACTGAGACACTGTGTGTCAGCTTCTGGCTTTATGGTATATGCCATTGGGCAGTTTTGTTTATTTGTTTTGGTTTGGGGATCACTTCTGGCTGTACTTAAGGTTACTCCTGGATCTGTGCTCAGGGGTCACTCCTGGTGGTGCTCGGGAACTAAATGGGGTGCTGGGGATTGAACCCAAGTCGGCAGCATGCAAGGCAAGCTCCCTACCCACTGCTGTACTATTGCTCTTGACCACCACATCTATCTGTCTGTCTGTCTGTCTGATCTATCTATCTATCTATCTATCATCTATCTATCTATCTATCTCTATCTATCTATGTATCTATCTATCTCTCTATCTCTCCATCTCTCCATCTCTCTATCTATCTATCTATCTATCTATCTATCTATCTATCTATACATCATCCATTCATTCATTCATTTATTCATTTTTTTACGTCACACCGAGCAATATTCAGGGGTTATTACTGGTTCTAGGCTCAGGAATTACTCCTTGTGGTGCTCGGGTGACCATATGGATGCCGGGGTTCTAACCTGGGTCAGTCTTGTGCAAGGCAAATGCCCTCCCCACTGAACTATTGCTCGGCCCACCACTGAGTTTTATAAGGCAGAAGAGAGCAGTTTTTTAATTCTTACTTAAGAAGAGATAATCTGTGGCCGGAGCAATAGTCCAGTGGGCATTTGCCTTGCATGTGGCGGACCGACCGTGTTCAATCACCGGCATCCCATATGGTCCCCGCAAGCACCACCAGGGATAATTGCTAAGTGCAGAGCAGTTAGCAAGGCAGGAGTAACTCTGAGCATTGCTGGTGTGACCCAGAGCAAAAAGAGAGAGAGAGAGAGAGAAACTTAGCCTTCCCTATACTTAAACTAAATCAGAAACTTAATTACTCTTAATTTATTCCATAAGTCACTAAAGTCTTTTCTTGGAGTATTTATTAATTAATGAATCTCTGAATACTTTCAAACAGTTAGGCTGTTCTCAGACCAGTCTGGGCGACTCTTAGTTCTCTCACCTTTGGGCCTGAGTGCTAGAGTTGCACCTGTACGCAGCAAGTAGCTAATATTTATCAAATACAACAAATGAATTGGCTGAATAGAAATAACGAACTTGGGCTGGAGCGATAGCCCAGCGGGTAGGCGTTTGCCTTGCATGCGCCAGCGTGTGTTGGCCCAGGTTAGATCCCCAGCATCCCATATGGTCCCCTGAGCACCGCCAGGAGTGATTCCCTGAGTGCAGAGTCAGGAGTAACCCCTGAGCATTGCCGGGTGTGACCCAAAAAAGCAAAAAAAAAAAAAAAAAAAAAAAGAAATAACGAACTTCCCTGTTGGCAGGTTTAAAGTAAAGTGCTTCAGATAAGTGTAAGTTATAAAAATTAATTTTCTCACGAAAAGCATTCATATTAGCAAGAAAACTTTTTTTTTTAATTTATTTTTGCTTTTTGGGTCACACCCGAGACGCTCAGGGGTTACTCCTGGCTCTGCACTCAGGGAATTACTCCTGGCGGTGCTCAGGGGACCATATGGGATGCCGGGATTGAACCCCGGCCGGCACAGGCCGGCCGCGCAAGGCAACGCCCCTACCTGCTGGGCTATCACTCCGCCCCAAGAAAACTTTTTTAAAGCTTGCAATTCAGATTTTGTTTTAATCACAATCAGTAAATAGAGTCTTCAGGCCCCTATGCCCAGTGTCCATTAGCTAAAATTCACAGAACATTCTAAAGTAGGTGTCGGTGGATTCATTTCTGGTACAAATATCATTAGTAAGTACTAAGCATTTCACAGACACTTGGAGAACTCTAGGTCCCATGAGTACTACTGACTCCCTAGTTAACACTATTTATACAACTCTACTCCTACCCTATAATGCACTTTTCTCTCTTCTAACCTAATTTTCTTGACCTGTGTTTTCCTTCTAGTCATACAGAAACAAAGGCAGAGCAGTACATCATTTTCTTAGAAAAACGCCTCAATGTATAAAGTATTACATGCTTATTTGCAATGTTATTTTTATGCTGTACCTGAGAAGTTATTTTAAGAGCACAGCTCACTAAATTTTAATGCCCTCATTACATTATTACTTCAAAAATGATCATTAGCTTGCTCTTTGGCTCTCCATATGAGAAACATCAAAGGAAAGACAGTTCCCCTTATTAAACTTTTCTCAAAAGATAACTGATTCACAAACATATTGAGTTTTGTAAGGAGCCAAATGTGTCTGTTCACGTGATGAGTTCAGAAGGGCTGGAGTGTGGAAGTGTAATCCTCAGAAGCTCCTATCTGACCACAAACAACTTCACCCTCCATTACACTTGGATCAGATACAGAGACCAACCCCTCTCAGTAGCAAGGAGCCTGCCATACATATGCTAGCTTGGCCCGGCCTTAAACAACTTATTTAGATTGTAAACTTCTCAGGTATCACTTACAGGTGATTTTGAAAGTTAGTTATACAACCTAAATGGTTTAATATCCATATTTTACTTCTTAAACCGTACATATACCATCTTGGAAGAGTTCTATTAATTTCTCTCAAAAGTTCATCAATTTTGTTAAGAAGTAGCCCTGCATAGTAAAAATATGTCTAAAATATGCATGACACTTACACAATATTCCAACTTGAGGACAAACAGTATTAGAGACGTGGATAGGAATTTCCAGGATAAAGTTTGGCTTGAATAGGGATCACATGAGACGCATTTGAAGTCATAACTTTATAGCGTAAGATGATCAAAGCTAAGTATTAATACTTTTTATCAGCTCACCTTCTAAACAATATTTCAGTAGATTTCCTTTCACACAGTGATATTTGTAATAAATGTTCTGCCTTTGTTTTAAAGTCAGTCTGTAGAAAGATGACATCAGCTTAGCAAACAATAAAGTGCCTGTAATATTGTCTCCAGAGGGCTGTTACATTTACTTTGTAGCAGTAAAATTCAATTTTCAAAAAACACCACATGAATGATGTTAGGTTATTAACCCTATCACCGCCGTAAAAATATCACCATCTTGTGCAAAATGTAGGTCACTACCTAGAAGCCATAAGTTGCTTCTTTTGGTTAAATAATTCAGTTTTACCTCTTTTTTTTCCCCACTAGCCTGAATTGTGTCCCATCTTTGGGAGCTGATTATCCAGCATTTATTCAGAAGGCTGGAAAAAGACCCACTACATTTTCATCCTCGGGCTCACTTCTTTGTGGCCACTTAGTTATATACCAACACACACACACACACACACACACACACACATCTTTGATGCCAGTTTTGAAGTAACCCTTTTTATTTACTTTTAATCAAGGCCTGTCATTCTTGAATTAAATATCAGTGTCTCTTGTCAGGTTTTCCAAAGGGCAGTCACACCTTTCACACATTTCCATTCTAGGGCAAAAGAAAATAAGGATATGTCCCATTTCATTTCAAAGTCAAAATCACACCCAGATTTCAAGACACTGAACACAAACAACTCATTTCTGGACCCTTGCGGAATTGACTTGCTTTGCATGAGTTTAAAACAGTATATACCTGAAAAAGTGATTCAAGAATAGCCCTCCTGTTTTGAAAGAAAAACAAATAGTGCATCAGCATGCAAAGGGTTAACTAGTTAAACTTCTACAAACCCCACAGTAAGTTTCCAAAAGCTGACAATAAGTAAAAAGAAGTGCTGGTTATCCATTTTTTAAAGGGATGGGATTGGTTTTAGAAGAAAGGGAAAGAGGATCAAACACCTCAATGCAACAAAAGGTTGTGTCAGAGGGCTCTCAATCACAAACCTCCTTCAACAACAGATATCCCAACCTTCCAGAGCAGTTACCCAGGCAGCGCTGCTAAAAGGTTCCAGGACATGAAAAGAACAGAAACCAAAGGGACAGAGGTAGTTATTGTCATGCACACTCCTTTTCCTCTTTCTCTTTCTCTCTCTCTCTCTCTCTTGGGTTTGGGCTTTTCCCTCCCCCAGAAACTTTTGCATAAGCTGTTAGAGAAAACTGATGGTGTGGCTTACTGAAAAGAAATCCCCTATTTGTAAGCCACCTCCTAGGAGGTGAGGTGAACCCAGTGGATTTTCTGTAAGAAACACCTGATGAATGCAGAGATCATCTACATGAATACTCCCAAAGAGTCAGCAGAGAATCTAATTCCTAGCCCCAGAAATATGGTCAATATTCCCTAGAAAATACTTGGGTTTTTCATTTTAATTGATGATGTTTTCATCTCAGGAAAATTCTGTCTTCAGTGCACAGTAGATGTAAGTCATTTGCATTTTCTGTGTTGGGTCTTAGAGGTATCTTAACAGCATGTATGAATTTTCCACTAAAATGTAAATTATTAACAAGTCAGAGTTTTCATTTGTTTTATCTCCTGATGTGAGATCTAAATAAGTATGTAGAACACTTAAAATTCTTACCATTTCTCTGCTTTCTGAGAAATAAATCTCATGCACACTGCACAATATATTTTCTTGTTCATAACGTGATTTCATGTAATGGGAAAAAAAACTAATTTGAGAGGGAATACTATATGTTTCCTGGAGCGGTATGAGCCAACAGGATTAATCCCAAGGAGCATCTGGTCATATTTTCACCATCAACATTATCATCATCAACACCATCATTACCATCCCCACTATATTGGCTTCACTTATCATCCAAAAAAGCATCCTTTAAGTCTGTATCATTACCTGGTTTGATCCCACCATGTTCAGTTAGCTTTGTCATTCATTTCTAAGACCTATAACCTCTGGAACTATACTAAGGAAAGACATACAGTTGTGCATTATAAAAAACACAGCAAAAAACATGTAGGCATGGTTGAAGGGGCATGATTGCTTAATTGTCTTGAGATATGATAAATAACAATTATTTAAATCATGCTTACTATGTTCTAGCTATGCTATGCATAAATTGGTTTGTTTTCACAATAATCCATCCATTTTACAGATGAAACTAAAGTACAAACATAATGACATAAGTAGCAATTGTGTAGAGTATGAACCAGGGTATATTCTGAATAATCATAATTTGTGACATCAGAATGGAGGGAAGGGACAAAGAACTAATGAAAGATACATAATTTTAAGATCTGGCATTTAGGGTAATGATGAATCTGTATAGCATGAAAGGGTTCCTGAAGAAGAACCCTAGTATCTGGTTCCTGAAGTGAACAGATAATATGTGTATAAAGAACACATAGACTTTCCTTACTTGAAGAAAAAGAAACAGATTGGGATCACAGGAGCCAACAGTCTCAATGGAGCCCAAGGCAAGGGACTTGTTCAAGACACAGAGTGAAAAAGGAAAGTTATTCAGTGAGTTCAAGTAAGCTGGGATTTGAGATGTGCATGAAAAGGGAGAGAGAGAAAGTTCCATATTTCCAGCCAAAACCTAGACTAAGACCACAACTATGAGAATGAATAGGAAGGGGGTGGATTTAGGAAATGTTGGCTAAAAAAAAAAATGTGGCCATGGTTGGCAACAGCCTGATGTGAGGAGAGGGAAGACAGTGGTAAGACAAAAATAACTCTGGGTTCCTGGTTGGGAGGTCCATGATAGGGGTGGTATTTCCTGCCACAATGGAAAACTGAGCAGATAGGGAAGATGAGTAGCATTGTGCAGTGTTATTTAATTTGCCAATGCCAATGTCAGTAAGTTCTGAGTCTCTTGTGGGAAGTGCTATGTGGTCCCAAGCCATTGCTGGTTTTCCTGATAAATACCTTGACCGCTTTAATAGAGGTCAGCAGTCCAGTAGAAGGAATATCAAGAGTGGGCTGTTGGGTGTGTGGGACTCAATGAGGAAGGCCTAGATGCCGAATTGCTCATGGACAGAACGTGCACACAAGGAATGAACAGGCAAAGATTCAGAAGCAGAGGTGTAGAGTTGTTGTGGAGGTGTGGGGAAACTGAGCATAATTTCTTCTGATGTAAATAGCATGAAACGGCCTAAGGAAATACTTCTGGTTAAGTCATGAACAACATCCTATGACCCAATTTTATCAGTTTCAGGTAGAGTAGCACAAAAATGGTTTAAACTCAAAGAATGATGAATTCGGGGGAGAAAAAAGTGAGGGGGATGCACATACAAAAAAATACGTCTTTTCCCCCACTTTCTATTTTTATTTTCTTTTTGCTTTTTTTGGGTCACGCCCGGCGATGCTCAGGGGTTACTCCTGGCTCTGCACTCAGGAATTACTCCTGGTGGTGCTCGGGGACCATATGGGATGCCAGGGATGGAACCCAGGCCGGCACAGGACGGCCATGTGCAAGGCAAATGCCCTACCCGCTGGGCTATCGCTCTGGCCCCCTTCTTTTCCCCCCTTTCTAGGGCCAACTCTTTCTTCAACCCTTCATGCACTTTTCCCATGTACTCTTTTTTTTTGAAGAGAAGTTTCTCCATAAAATATACAGGCTGAACAAAATTCTTCACAAGCCTCCCTTCCTGGGCTCTACAGTGTTTACAAATAGGCAGCCTGTGAACAGCGCTGCCTGAGAAGTCCTGAAGAGTGCAGTGACCTTCCTTAGCGCAGAAGACTGGGAAAGGAGGGTATTATTTCAGCTGGGAGAGGAGCAGAGCCCTGCGATGGAACTGATTGATTCAGACCAGATGGGTGGCCACACATAGGTGTGACCAAAATAGAAACACATTGCAGACATTCCAGGCACTGTCCTCCCTGGCCAGGAGGTAGGTCGCCTGTGCTGCTTGCTTATCTACCTCCTAATGTGCTTTCCAATCAAAGAATGTTAATGATGCTAACTCTTCTTCAAGCTTGCAGTCTGCTGGCCTCAGACTTGAGGTTCCATTTGAAAAGTAAAATGACCACTGTCCTGATTTTCCTCGAAGTAAAAGTCCAGGCAAAGCATTTTGTGCATGGTCTAAATATGCTGCTATTATTTTAGTTTCCTCTTCACATGAAGACTAGCATGCCAGAAATTGTTCTCTGCTTCCCAGGCAGGAAATAAAAAAGTATATTTATCAATTGCTTGGAATCTAATCCTAGTGCCTTAAAGAGTACTATACAATTACTAGGGATTTTAACCCAGACGGGAATTAACCCAAGCAATGTGACACAAATTTTCTGAGTGCATGAGCTCTCACTTAGAGAAAGGTTACATTAGATAACTATAACTATTCAAAGTGTTGCTCACTATTTGGTGACAAAAGATTTAGTTGATGATATTTTGACTCTCATTTCAATAAAATGGACTATTTTGCATTTATAAATAAAGGTAAAGCTTTCTATCTTGACAGTATTGAGATAGAGAAATGCAGACTTCATATTTATTACAAGAATATTTTCTTACTTGAAAAGAAACCCAACCATCATGGGAATTTTTCTATCATTCAAAACAGAAGTGTAGAAATTATAGACAAATTTGAATATTTACCATAAATTAGAGGAAACCCCCCAAAGTGATTTGTGTTGTTGTTTTTGAAAAAGAATAGAAAGCCTTGAGAAATGGTGAAATTCAGAAACCACCCAGTGGCATTTCAAACATGCACTGGGCTGAGTTGGTCATAAGAGAAAGGCTGTCTCACTCTCTACCTCAAAAGTCCTGCCCTGTTTTGTCCCAGCGTGAAGTTTGAGTTTATGCGTTCTCACAGAGGCCTGCAACTATTACCTACTTGTTATAAACCTTCTCAGATTTCACTGCTGTGGGTTAATCTGTAGGTTCTGATTGACATCACTGGTGGCCCCTCACACTCACTCTGCGGTTCACATGTAGCTACCACCTGGAGGGTACGATGACCATTCTTTTCGTTCTGACCTCTATTTGCAACTACAAAAATAATCCCAGATTGGCTTTTGAGCCAATTACATACGTGGGGCGCAGGGGTGAGGGGAGAGAAACTATTATTTGTTTAACAGTTATATGAAAGGATCATTTTTCTCCACAAATTGCTAGACCATTGGTGTTCTGACATCCATGTGGAATGAAAATTCTATTCTCACAAAAGCATTCATTCTTTTTTTATGTCATAATCATTCCTAGAGGTAATGTGCTAATGATAGACAGCTCTGGAATTTACTCTGTCAGTAGGCTGCCTCCTTCAAAAAAATTCCTGTGTAGGTGGAGATTAGTATATGAAAAATGCCTTTAATTTTGTCCACTCTTGGAGTTACCTATCTGTCAAACCCATACATGTGACAGCAGTTGGGTTCAACTTATCTCTACTTTACCACCTCAACAGCAGGTTTTAAATAGCCTGTGGACTGTTAGTTATTTGTAAGCCGAGTTAATTTACCAACTTCCTCAAAACAAACTCAATAAAATACAAAGACCAAACCACCAGTTCAGTTTCTAAATATCAGAAGTAAAATTGATCATGTCCAAGAATCTGTGAAGATAATCCTTTAGACAGAAGGAAATAAAACAGCTAGTGCAGCCTCTTGACAGCTAATTCATGATTCCTGTGTGACTTTCAACGGGAACTTAGTTTACATATTGCTCCTCTGAAGTAATTTTATATTGACATTTTTTCCTATTGCTCATCTTTTTTTTCCCCTCTCAAAATCTAACTGGCCTAATTTTATAGTTCTCATTTGTGTCATTTGATTTATGCAAACCACAGCTCCAAAGGCTTCCCAGACTGAAGTCAAATGAGATGGCCCAGTGCTAGCCTGGCTCTCGGTCTATTAGGGCTTCATGCTTCACTAAATGACAGGATTCCCACAGGGCCATACTTTTCTTGAAGTGGGTCTCAAGGGCTGACTTTCAAGTCAACTTGCTGCTCAGCACACCTATTCACTTATAAAGAATCATTGGTAAATAGGTGCATGCAAATTCTGTTAGAGGACACGGAAGCTCTGACAGGAGAGCAGAGTGCTCTTTCTCACCATTCACACCAGAAGAAGATCAAGAGCCCTAGGCACCTGGATCTCTTCAAAGAGACCGAGATGAGGGCAGCACCTGAAACAACTTTTCTCTACCACCTACAGTCCTGGGACTGGGACAGGAAGAAAGTTTTCATATGAAAATAAACTAGCTCAGTCTTCTCTCAATTAGCTTACTTCTTTATATCTTACTGCTTTTTATTATAGCTGAACTAAGTTCCTGGGTATTTGGCTGTCACGATTCAGACAATGCTCCAAAGTGATCTCATATTTGGAAAGTAAAAATTTTCTTCACTGTTTATCAGATTTAAGGAATGGGCAGACCTGGGAGGTTCCTATGGCATTTCTACTGATTTCACATGGCCATTACAGGGACAGAATTCGCCTATTTCCTACAGTAAGAGGTGAGTGGACAAAAGCCAAGTGCAACTTTTCAAACAATCTCGTCTGGTCATTTAAAAATGTTCACATGGGCAATAAAACCAAATTCATATTTTATCTACTATTTTGGGTAAATGTTGGTCTTAATAATAAACTGTCTGGTAGATGTATGAAACCTGTTCACTCCCCTGTTGATGTTTTACTGGCCCTAAGAGCTGAGGTCCTACTCTCTTTTAAATTTAACTCTGAAAATGGGCAGTACCCAAGAAAATGCTAGCACAATTCCAGATAAAATATACTGTTGTGATGCTGAAAAGTGCATGCAAAGCAAGCTGCATTATTAGAATGTTTAAATATTAATTATACCGCTGTGTAGTAAAGATGATCAAGTATAAGTGTCAACTAATTTTCTAAAAGCTGCAACATTTACTTTCATCTAAACTTCCTTTGTTAAACTAAAACTAAAAAGCCCAGCAAGTTTAGTCTACTTGAGTGTGTTTATTTTTATTGGTTTCTGCATAATTTTTTCTACCATAAACCAACTTTAACCCTTTTCTGTAATCTCTGCCAGTATAACTCCAATAGCACATCATAAAATTCCTATAATTCTTCAAAGCCATGGAGCTAGAGAGGAAAGGCTTGGGCATTTTGAAACAAACGCCAGCAATAAGCTTCAGCCAGTTCCACTTAACTCTTACAAACCTTCTGTTTTGGGGGTGTGGATAAACTTAGAGATGTAAGCATGTGACCACTCTCCTTCGGTTGCTTTTAAGTTTGAAGCCTGTTTCACTTCGTGAAGGTGAAGGAAGACCCACACTCCAATAACGAGCTGGCAGATGGGGGAGACAGATGTCCGGAGCCACATAAAACCAGAGACTTCTTACCTTCTGCGGACGCTTTTGCTGATGGAGCGGCGGTGGCCTGAAAGGTGGACATTGTAAATGGACTCTGGTGATGGAGGGAGGAAAGGAACCGAATCCCTGCCACTTGCCCTTTGGTCTCTGTTTCCTACTATCTATTGCTCTCGTTGAGGCAGACGCAGCTACCAGAATTAGACAGGACAATCACTGTGAAATTCTTGAGCAAAGAGACAAAAGAGAGCATGTGTGGAGAGCAAAGCTCGGATTTCATTCCAGTCACCCATGGATGCGCAGCCAGGGTTTCTCACCTGAGACAGCCTGAGACTGTTCAGCTTGCTCATGCACACGAAGCAATGCACAAGTTCAGTGTAAAGCCACTTTAAAAGCTCATCGGGTGCGCACTTTACTTGTACCAAATACCTTATTCATGACAGAGCAGTGAGGGCCTAGGTAATTACTTGAATCAAGGTGGCCTCAGAAGTGTTTAAATCTACAAGGACACTTAAAGCATGAATAATGCAAAATAATTTGCATCTAAATTTTTTAAGTGTTCTTTATTCAAAAACTAAACTGCAGTTCAGATTAAAGTTTGATGAGTGAAAGCTGAGCACTCCGTACCCACTGTGAAACCTCTTCTATATGTGGAAATTATTTCAGACAGTGGTGAAGGAACAAAGAGTTTTGTTTTTGTTTTTTTTAAAATTTAACTTGTGATGAAGTAGCACTTCTTTAAGCCTAACTGTCCTCAGCCTTTGTGGTCTCTAGCAAGGTAATTCCCAAACTTGATTATTGGATACAAATTCAAGTTTTAACCCAGTCCTTTAGAAGACACAATAAAAAATACTTGCTTTCTTAGATCCAGGGATTTGCCTAAATATAAATAAATATCATTTGCACTCAAAGTTAATGCAATACAAGTTTGTCTCTCACACTTAAAAAAATTAAACTCAAATAAGTCTTTTGGAATCACCAAAGAAAAATATCTCTGATCTCTGTTACTGCAAAATCATAAAATACTTGTTCATTTCTTGTTATTCTATTTATGCTGTTATGTGTGTGTATGTGTGTGTGTGTGTATATACTAATCTGTCACACAAATTTTCAGTCAAAAGCTAAGAGTGTCAATACGGTAACCCATTCTAATTTAGAGGAATCAATTGAAAAAGCTGAAAATCAATTAAGAACCCAAAAGCAACGTTGGGCTAACAACTCTAATTGTTATAATAACACAACAAAATGTTTATTGTTACCTTCAAGGAGCTTTTCTTCATCTGGTTTTCTAACATGGAACATTTTGGAAATTAGTTAAGGGAGTGCTACTGTGAGATCAAATTATGACAATTTAAATTCATAAATGTTTCCTTATGGCTTAAAAAAAGGGAGGAATTCAAAATAATTTTTACTTTTATGTTGTTTAATTTTCAATATTTCCATCATTTGTGCTGTGTATCAAGTCCTGGTTTTCACAATGTTTACATGTCACTTAATTTTATGAATATTTTTTGAAACCATGATTCAAGAAACTCATTGTTTCTGGATCCTTTTCCCATATGCAAGCGACTTCTCCTGGTCCCTCCTTACTACCTGAGATCAAAGTAAGATCAGTTAGGAAATAGGCCACTGCTGTCTTCTCAGGCATGCTTCAGGGCCGTGCAAGGTGATCAGCTGCACCGCAACGCAAGCAAGAGTGGTAGGAGCGCAATCAGGCTAAGCAGAGGATTTGCTCTTCCCAGTGAATTTTCAAGGTAGACATTGCTGGAATCTGCAGCACCTTAAAGACCTCTTGCAAGGAAATGATTATCCTCCAGTAGTTCTTATAAAGTATAAAGGCTCCCAATTTATTGCATGCTACAAAGAAGGCTTCTACTTTATTGGAATTTCAGATGAGTGTGTGCTGGCCACGCTCTGGGTAAGTGGGCATGCTTTTTTTTTTGAACAATGAAAACATTTTTTAAACTCATTGAACAAAGATTTCCCCCAGCAACAGACCCCCTGCTCAGCAGGTCACCTATCTTTGCGACAGTTTTTCTTTTCCCACGCTAACCCCAGGGCTCATTTGCATAAGGTCTCTGTTGTGACAATTAGTTTCAGGTGAGCTGATTTCTATGCAGCCAGCTCAAGACGATGCACAAGGCCTGGGCCTCCCTGATCCTGGTCCTAATTGCGACTGACTGGCACCAGACACAATCATTCTCTTGATTCAGCAAATTGTCCTGCTAGTAGCTTGTTGTGACCCGGTAAAGCACAAATCATATCATGTCAGTCCAGCCTAGTAAACAACGACTAAAATATACTCTGAGTGAGCCTCATAATTCCTTTCTCATATTTTAGGGAGTCGATGAAATGAAAGCCCTAGTCTGAATTTTGTTGCTGCTGTTGTAGGGAAACTTTCCAGAAAATGGGTCTGCCCCCATATTGAAATTCCATGGCCCTCGCCCTGTCACCTGGGAGGAAGTCCCCAGGTGAAATAACTGACGGCTTTCAGATTTCTCTTAGCTTTGTTGTTGTGGAAATAAGGAATATGCTCTTTCATCATCTCTGAAGCTACAGGCTACATCAATATGCACATTAGCTGGGTTTGCAGTAGTCCCTACTGGACAGAAACGCATTTGGAGCCAATGGAATTTTGCATCTGCATAGCAACCCAAGTTCAGAAAAAAACCTGGTTTATTTCTAGGACATAAGAGGGGGAACAATGAGTAACTTCGTGTTAAAAAAAAAAGTTTAAGGACAATAATCTGTCTTGAAATACTGCCCCTCCTCCCCACTCTATCTGCAAATGTGAACTTAACTCTATTATGCTACATCTTACGAAATTCCCACTACTCTGAGTCAGGGCTTCTGCCTGCTCTACTGCAATCTTACTTAGCTACCTGCCTGTCATTTCTATTTTCTCTGTAGCGTAAAGGTAAAGAGGAAATGTCTGATAGATGCTTCCCAAGTTATGTGGCTATTTTTCCTAATCATATGGAAGAGATAATAGCCATAAACCCTTTTTATTTCTCTCTAGTTGTATGTAAGCATTTGTTGTCACGGCATTAAAAATGAATCCAGGGGCCGGAGCAACAGCACAATGGGTAAGGCGTTTGCCTTACATGCAGCTCACCTGTGTTCAATCCTCGGCATCCCATATGGTCCCGAGCACTGCCAGGAGTAATTCCTGAGCAAAGAATCAGGAGTAACCCTTGAGCATTTCCGGGTGTGACCCAAAAAGCAGAAAAAAAAAGATAAAAAATGGATCCATTCACACTCTGTGCCCCTAGCGCAAAGCATGTTTCCAGGTATACAGCTACTTCTGAGAATTCTGTATCTTGCTTCAAAATGATTTCCGACAAAGACAGGATTACCTGTTCAGATTGCACTGCATGGATTTTGCTTTACTTTTCAGGCACTTATACTTTTCAGGTGAAGCTCTTAGGAGGCAGTTGAGTTGGTTAAGAACTTATGGAGGAAAATAATAGGGAGAGGTAGAAAGTAGGAAAACAAGATTGGATGAAGTTTAGTGCTAAAACAAAATGTTTTAGGTTCTCATGGAAAAAACTTTGCATTGATGGCAACTGATACAGCAACCTACCCTCTGATAACTAACGTTCCACATGATCTTTTTGTCTTGTGACCCTTGGGTGGCAGTTTATTCCCAAAGGGTACATCTACATGTAGCCTAAATGCATGCCCAGAGCACAGGTTCCAGGGGTGACTGAAAATAACAGTACAAATTTCCACCTGTTATGGCTTTTAACCCCATTTTACACTGACATAGAAATTGTGTTGCTAAAGGCTTTCCAGGAATTGCATCAAAGAGTGAGACTGGAAAGAGTTGGGTCAGAGGAGGCATCTGAATTCTAGAACCCCAGGAGGGAACTCTTCTGGAACATTCGAGCAACAAAGTATTCAAGTCCCAATAAATGAGTTCAGAGTATCATGGTAACGAACTGTTGATGGTTGACAATTTAATTATAAATTATAATGTGCCCAAAACCTCTTTGATATGAAAAATCTGTAAATCAAACAAAATCTCAAGAGATCTTTAGTTTAAGCAATTTAAATTAATATCTATAGTGTGTTTTCCCATAATTCCCATTTTATATAAATTATAGGCTTATTGAAAGAGCAGTTTCAAATGACTGACCTCTAGGGAGCAGGAGGGTGGCTCAAATTGCCAAGCTCGGCCCTAAATCCGATACTCAATACTTACTGCCTGAAATCCTGAGCTCCACAGGGTGGCTGGGAGCCCTCAGTACCACTGGCCTTGGGACCCACACTTTGTCAGACCCAAGCAGTGAACCACCAGACCTGCAGTCAGATGAATATCACAGGGAGTGGCCCCAGAGCCCTGTTTGGGGACCCTCTGAGCTCCCAAACAGATTATAAATTCTAACCCCTTCCCCTACCATCACGGCTGCCTCTTCTTCAGCGAAACTTTATTTTTTTATTATGCTTTTTGGGTCATACCGGCGATGCTCAGGGGTTTCTCCTGGCTCTGCACTCAGGAATTACTCCTGGTGGTGCTCGGGGGACCATATGGGATGCCGGGGATCGAACCCAGGCCGGCAGAGGCCGGCTGCGTGCAAGGCAAACGCCCTACCCGCTGGGCTATCACTCCGGCCCTTCAGTGAAACTTTAAAAACATGCTTATTTGGTAAAATTCTATGCTAAGTTTACTAATTGTGTGAAATAAGGCTGTGGAGCCAGTTATGAAGAAGAACAAGCAATGGGCCTATGCAGAAGTGATGAACTCACACACAATGCGTCATCCCTACCTTCAGTGCCTCTAGCTCTCCTCTCCATTCCCCACCTTCTTTTTGCCCACCGTCCTTCCCCTTTTTGCAATTTAGCCTCCTCATCTCTCACTTTGCAGAGCTCAATCCCTTCCCAATACAGTCTGATGTTGCTAGAAGCAGCTTTTCTTTCTGGAAAAAAGCTTCCTGCCCCCTTCATGGCAGTGCCCTCTGTCATCCCTCTGAGCTTATTATGCTATCCACCTCCACCTGTCCTAGTATTCCATCTTTTACAGATGCCTTCTCCCCCACCCCCGACCCCGCCTTTGCTATTATTTTTCTTGTTACCTGTTGGAATCCACATATTTCTCTCTCTAACTTCAGTTCTTTTTGTCCAGTTTCCTTTCCTGCAATCCAAAGCTGGTTGATTGTGAGTTCAGAGTTTTGAGAGTAAAATTTCTCTTCTGCACTTTGGAATTCCTAAAAACATCCCTTTCTATGTTTCCATATTTACCAGCTTTCCCCTCCTCAATCTGCTCACCTTTCTGATCTAAAGGTTTTCCTTCCTTCCTCCAGTATTCCCCCTTTTCTCTCCTATCTGTTCTGAAAGGTCTCACTTCTGAAATTACTATGCACTCTTATTTTTATTTCGCCTTATATTCTTTATGTCTATGATCTTTTCCCCCAACTGCTTTATCCTCTACTTCTTTACTTTATAGTTAAACTCTTCCCCTTTATTTTCCCATACATTAGACCTAGTTTATGACTTTATACCAGTCTCTCCTTCTCTCTGTATCCTTATTTCATTGTAAAACTTTGATCTTAAATTTTCTTACACTCTTCATGAATATATACTGTCTTCCCCTAATAAAAACCCAGAATTCACTTAGGAATAGCTAACAAAACAGATTTTTCATTTAACTTTAAAAAATTTCAACAGTTCTCATTTGTGGAGAGAAAAAAATTGTGTGCAGGGGCAGGGGGAGGGTGGGTCATATCTGGAGGGTGCTGGAACCTACTGCTGCTTCTAGCTTTGTATTCAGGTAAGGGTTCCCAGGACATTGAAATCAGCATTATCTGTATGCAAGGCAAGCATTTTCTGTACTCTCTCTCCAGTCTCCTTTCTCCCCAATCATTTAAAATATAGATTCTCTCTCTCCCCCTTCTCTCCCCATCTCTATCTCACATCTATCTGTTTGTATTCCATTTATTTAAATCCATATCATCTCCTAAGACCTTGGAAACATAGCTATACTATACTATAAAAACACTGAATGTGAAGCTTTTGTGTGCAAGTTCTTTTACATTTAAGCAGACAAATCTTCCAGTAGTTATACAAATTTTTTAGTTTTTTTACAGCTTGTTTTTGTAATATTCCTACTGTTTTTATAACTTTTTTTGCAATATTCCTACTGTACATCTTCAATTCTTCTAGAATTTTTGCAAAGATAAAATGAATTCTTTCAACCCAGCACTTTGCTCAACATTAAACACTCTATAATCAGGAGTTACAAATGTTAGCTTTGTGTTCAAGTTGGATATGTCTGGAAATAGGGTTTATAAAAGTCCGAATTTCAAAATCAATGTCATTTCTTTACTTTTAAAGAAGACCAAACAGTTGTGGGGAACATAATTTACTTGCAATAATGTGAATAGGAAACTTTATGGACCTAATATTCAAGTAGATGAATGAAGAGGTTAGGGAGAAGTATGGGGAGATGCTATATCAACTATATTATTTTTACTGGGATATAAAAAGCCATCTTGGAATACTTTATGAAAGACTCTGCTATACAGATAA
Organism: Cryptotis parvus; assembly: GCA_021461705.1. NCBI lineage: Eukaryota > Metazoa > Chordata > Mammalia > Eulipotyphla > Soricidae > Cryptotis > Cryptotis parvus. Next base: position 751,263 of record JAJIBD010021023.1, read on the forward strand.
TGGTGAGAGTCCCAACTTTTTCTGTGACTCCCTTAAGGGTAACCTTTTCTGGGCATACTTGCCTTTCGTCAACAGATTTCGAATTAAATGTCTGTTCCAAATGGGGACTTACTTGACCTAAAACGCCTCGAACTTTTATCTAATGCTCAATGTACAAACCCATTAACATTCTTCTGTGTATATAGAAACCACTGAAGATTCTGTTTAATGAAACAAATAAGATTGGATTTACAGAGCTAGAAATATTAAAGAACCTTGGAGTCACATGTTCTATACAGACCAGGCAGGTCAGTAATTCCCTCATGATCCGTCCATGAAGTTATTTGGGCCAGCAATGTTAGATCTTCTGGGTTCTCTAGAGGAAAATCTGGGTTTTAAAGTGAAGCTGCCCAATTTTTAAATCTTGGCAAACAATTTGGATGTGTTTAAAATACTTTGTGAGCCAAACCAAACACATCTGTCGCCAGCAGTTTGCAACCTCTGTCCAATGCCTGCATTCTAGCACCAGGGACACAAGGCCCAGAGAGGTTAAGGGATGTGCCCACGGGCATTCTGAGATTGGATGGCAGTTCTAAGAGGGCCAGCAGTCCCAGTTCCTGAACCAAGTCCAGGACGCTTATTGTTATACCATGTTTTGATCCCAGAACACAACAGACCAATTGGCTTGGTGAGAAAAAAAAATTAAAAACAGCAGAAAACCCATTTTGAACAAGAATGTCGCCTGTGTTTTTTCCACCATAAATGCTTCTTGACTGGCATTGCTGCTCTTGCAAAGGTATCTGAATTCAGACAAGAAGTACAGGAACATAGAACTTTTAATTTCTTCCTCAGAACCCACCCCATCTCTTTCACATATTCTCCCACTTACTCCATTTCACCACACTCTGTGCTGTCAACATAGGATCACTTGGAATAGACCTGGAGGGATAGTTCCTTAGTGCCAGGCCAATGTTAAGACCAACAGAAACATTCTCTAGCCTGTGCCCAGCCTATACTTGAAGTATGAAAAATGCACATAAAAAGCAATGCATTTTTTTTAAGAAAAGAAACCAGAGAAGCAATAAAACCAAGTCTTAAGTTCAGAACATGCTCTTCAGCAAGTAATAGCTCATTACTGGGCACATTGAGTTTTCTGTTTCTAGCCCACTTTACACTTGGCAGACAAATGCCACCTAACAGACACTTCAGAGTAGAGAATTATTCTGCTTCAAAAGAGGAGATCCCCCAGAACTGCTGCTGGGGCTCTCGGCCATACACCAGGTATTCAGGTGCAGGGCAGAGTCTCTGCCTGCCCGCCCTGTGTTAGACTGATGCATTATCTGGGGTTGGGGCAGGCTTTTGCTCCTTGGCCTGTTCCCCACCAGGCTCCCAGAAGTCAGAAAACCTCATGCAACGTAACCACAGTCATCCTCTGGTACCGACTCCACAGCTGGACACAGCCCAATCACCATAGCATGCAGGCGCCTGCGTGATATCTCAAAACCTGGTATACCACAAACGTGTGGGAGTCAGAGGCTAGGTAAGACAGAGTAGTGAACAGTGTGCTGATAATCATTGAAAATGATGATACCATCTGAGACCCAAACATTGAATATAGGTAAAGAGATACACATAATAACCTCTAAATGTATGTATTACAATCCACAATGTGTAAGAAAGGGAAGCGAGAGAGAGAGGAAGAGAAAGAGAAGAGAGAGAGTGAGAGAGAGAGAGAAAGAGAAGAGAGAGAGAGAGAGAGAGAGAGAGAGGAGATAAAGAACCTGCCATGGAGGCAGGCTGGGGAAAGGGGGAGGGAAGTGGGGACATTGGTGGTGGGAAATGGGCACGGTGGAGGGATGGATGCTGGAACGCTGTATGATCGAAACTCAAACATGAACATCCTGTGATTGTATATCTCACAGTGGTATAATAAAATATTAAAAAAAAAGAGATCCTCCCGATCGGATCTTGGGGGAAACTACCAATAGTAACAGATAACTTAGAATAGTCTCTCTGCCCCAATTTGGAATCACGGGACTGAAATTTAAATCTCGTATCTTTCAGCTCCATTCGAGTTTTACTTAAGGAGTGAAACTTTCTACCCAGTGGTGAGAATAATAGATCTTCTAAAATCCTTTCCAAGGGGTGGGAGCGATAGTCCAGCGGGTAGGGCGTTTGCCTTGCATGCGGCCAGCCTGCGCCGGCCGGGTTTGATCCCCGGCATCCCATATGGTCCCCCAAGTACCGCCAGGAGTAATTCCTGAGTGCAGAGCCAGGAGAAACCCTGAGCATTGCCGGGTGTGGACCCTCCCCCAAAAAAAAGGCAAAAAATAAAATCCTTTCCAAGAAAAAATATTTTGGAAAGTTAAATATAAATGACTGAGTACACAATGGTTTTATTACTTTTGAGTTTTGATTTTCGGTCTACACCAGCCTGTACTCAGGGAGCACTTCTGGCGGTACTTAGAAGACTATCTGTGGTTTGGGGATTGACCCCAGACTCTGGGCAACAAGCAAGGCAAGAGCCTTAGTCCCTGTACTCTCCCTGGCACCCATAATGGTTTTGAAATAGAAAAGAATGGCAGACCAGAGAGAATAGCACAGGCTTAAGGCACTGCCTCCCACATGGCTGACCCCATTGCAAATCCTGAAAAATATACATTGTCCTTGGAACACAAAGCTATGAATAAGCCCTGAACAATGCTGACTATGACCACAAACTAAACCAAAAATAAAGTGAATTAAAATATAAAAGTATGTATAACAAAATGCTAATTAATAACATTTAATAATAAATATTTGAAGATTAGGTTGGGGCATCTTCAGACCCCCTCATCCATCAAAACAAAAATCCCAATACAAGTATTTTGAAAAATTGATCTTGACTCTATAAATGTATCCTCACAGACTCTACTGATGTTTGGATGAAGAGAAAAATAAATACTTAGAGAACTAAAGAGTTAGTTTTCCTTTTCAGCACAATCTATATCAAGGGAACCCTAACTTACCAAATGTTGCCTTGCTCTTTTCACCTATTTATTCTTCTTTCCTTTTCCTCTAATTTGAGAAGGAATCAATAATTTAAACCCCCTCAGATAGGTAAAGGATACTTTGAGATAGTGTTATTTGAAGAAAACTCAGATTTAGTCTTTCACTTGACTTATATCCACTCTATTCCATAGCTTCAACTTATGACATGAAAATTACTACTTTAATAGGCACAGCAAAAGAGAATATCAAATAAGATTCTAAAAAGAATATACTGTGTTTTTTTGTGTTTTTCTCAATTGCGTTTTTATAAAATAAGAGAATGGTCATTCAAGTGGAACTTGGCAATTGAATTTTTTTGAGGAGGAGCACATCCAGGGGTGCTCAGGACTTCCTCTTGACCTTGCACTCAGGAACCACTCCTGGCAGGACTCGGGGGACCATAATGGGTGCTGCGGATCAAAGCTGGGCGAAAGGCAAACACCCTACCCACTGTGCTCTGCCACTATCTCTCTGGCAACTCATTTTTATCTGCTTCGTATTTCCATGTGTATGCTTTTTAAAACTAAAACTACCTCAGTTACAGTTTTGACTATGAATCCTCCCAAAATTATAGAAATGATCCTTAATATGATAATATATTTTTGCTGAACGTCTCAGCTTTTTCATTCCAAGAACTGAAACAGAGACAATTCTTTACATGTTGAAATGTGTAATTATCATGTATCCAAAAGGGAGGGTGTAATTTTCACATCTGATTACAAGGCAAGGGTGTAAGGGAAGCTGCCTGAGTAAACTTACACTTGTTTACCAAGAGCACTACCTTTGATACTAAAAACTCAAAACATGCAAAACACTGAGAAAAATAAAGATGAACATACACAAAACCTTAAGAAAACTTCTTGGTTCCACTGCAAAAACTAGGGAGGTTCCTTAGAAATTGTATTGGTCAACATCTTTCTGATGGTTTTAAGACTCAAATATAATTTGCATGCTTATTGGTAGCTGTATCTATATTAAGGTTAGGAAGCCCAAGCAAGTACTAGAGCCCCTAGACTTCATTTAAAAAGGAAACTTCAGGCTCTTATTATACTTAGAAACCTACTGCTAGCTTAAACTAGAGAATAATTTTCATCTCAACAGAACACATTTTCCTAACTGTAATCATTGCCAGCAAGATAACTGTTCTTGATGTTTTTATCATCTCCTTCTTCTTCTTTTTGTTTAACTTCTGATTTACCTTTGATAGGATCAACTTTTGCTCATGTGAACTTGCATTTCGGACGCGTAGGAAGAGATAATATCAGGGAAATGGAGGACTGAATGGTAGCTATCATTTTTAAAAGAAGATTAATGCAAGATAGATCACACAACAGGTAAAAAAAAGAAATTTCCCTAAAAAGTCCATCTGAACTACAATAATTTCAAATGATTTTCAATGGTGATAATTTAGATATTGTGGTAGACTTCAAACAAATTATAAAAGATTCACAGTGAGTATTACAAATACAGAGCTATTCCTATTACATTATATAAATAGGCAAGAAAGTAAAATAGAAGGAAATCTATTTAAGGGGGCCAGAACAATAGTAGAGTAGGTAAGGCACTACTTCTTGCCTTGAACGTTGCCAGCCTGAGTTTGAATTCTGGCACCCCATTTGATCCCCTGAGCACTGCAAGGCGTGTCCCCAAGCAAACAGAACCAGAAGTAAGCCCTGAGCACAGTAGGGTCAAAAACCATAAAAGAGGGGCCGGAGCGATAGCCCAGCGGTAGGGTGTTTGCCTTGCAGGCGGCTGGCCCATGCCGGCCTGGGTTCGATTCCTGGCATCCCATATGGTCCCCGAGCACTGCCAGGAGTGGTTCCTGAGTGCAGAGCCAGGAGAAACCCCTGAGCATTGCCGGGTGTGACCCAAAAAAGCAAAAAAAAAAAAAAAACATAAAAAGAGAGAAAGAGAAAGAAAGGAAGAAAAAGAAAGAGAAAGAGAAAAAGAGAGAAAGAAGAGAAAGAGGAGAAAGGAACGTATTAAAGAAGGAAAGAATAAGAGAAAGGAGGAAAGAAAAGGAAGAAAGAAGTCTATTTAGCAATGAAAGAGCCAAACTTTTCATGCTAAAGGGAACCTGCAAATAAATGTTTTCAGTTCTTTCTTTATCTCTCTTTATCTTTACAATTATATAGAAAGCAATGAATTTATTAGAAAACTATTAAGTTATATACATTTCCAAACAATATTTACAGCAAGGCTGATTTTTGCTACACTACAAATTAGTTTTTCCTTTTTGGTAATTTGCCAAATCAAATTAGACAAGCAAAAACATGGGAAAGAGAATACAAACTTCCAAGGGATTCAGATTTAATAATAATTACCATTTTTTAAAAAATGGCATTTAGGGGCTGGAGGAATAGTATAATGGGTAAGGCTCTTGCCTTGCACACAGCCTGGGTTTGATCACTGGTATGCACACATATGGTCCTCCAAGTACCACCGGGAGTGATCTTCTGACAACAGAACCAGAAGCAAGCCCTGACCACAGCTCAGTATGCCCCCCCACCAAAAAAGCAAATCAGAAGTAGGTTTGAAATTCAAAAGTCATTCTATGAAAAACAACTAGGTGCTTTTCTCCTATATTGACATTGCCTAAAGACTTAAAGATGATTAAAGTAACTTAAGTTTTGTAAGACCTTTGCTTTTCCTTTTTTATTTAGGAATTTTCTGTGAATCTCACATTCTACTTTATCTGAAATAGCAAAGCACCAGCCACAAATACCCATCCTTCACTACCTGATTGGGCCTGCCTGTCCTCTCGCCTGAGTATACCGTGGGATAACATGGTGTGCATCTGAAGACACGAGGTTTAGGGAATCACAACGGGAGGCTTTGCTTGCTACAACACATCTGTCCGCAGTCTACCAATCAATGCTAGTGCACAGCACATTTTTCACTGCGTTGTTAGAGTACATTTGCTTATATTTTGCACAATTTTAATTTAACCATATTGATCAAACTGAACACTCAATAAGACCCTAGGCACCTTAAGCTTATTAAAATTAGTCAACATAAAGCAAGTAAGCAAGGAAGTAATGGAAACAGTTTGCAGATTTAAATACGGTGGAACCCACTTAAATAAATACCTGTTAATGAAATAAATCTATTAAATGAATTTATTTTCCCAGAACCAAATCAAAACACATAGACTAATACTCAAGGGGACCTTTACATGAATACTGCTTAAATGAATAAGCATCTTAAATGGACATGCTTCTCCTGAAAGGTGAAATAGAATTTTCATGTTGTCTAAGGTTAATTAAAGCAAGAAATTCCATGTCAAATTTTATTCTTGAATGTATTGTCATTCTTTAGAATTAAGCAGAAACTGTTTATACCACATGACTGAGAAAATATCTATCCTTTATAGAAATGATATTATTTTAATTGCCCACTTCTGTGTGGAAGTATACTCATACACAGGACTTCATTTTTTTTTTTTTCTTTTTGGGTCACACTTGGTAATGCTCAGAGGTTTCTCCTGGCTCTGCACTCAGGAATTCCTCCTGGTGGTGCTCGGGGGACCATATGGGATGACGGAGATCGAACCCTGGACAGCATGGGACGCGCGCAAGGCAAACGCCCTACCCGCTGGGCTATCGCTCCGCCCCACACACAGGACTTCAACAACTAGAAGAGTTTGTCCCCCAAGCCCTTGGGCCTGCTCACTGTGTCCATGTCTGGTCACTTAACCATGGACATTAAAACAGAAAATAATTTTAACTTTTCAGTGCTTTGCACACTTCTATGTCTCAGAGAAACAGTCTGGTCACTTTTAACGTATAATTTATTTGTCTCTTTGGAAAGTTCTATTATTTCTGTAGCATGGTTTGAGGCATGATTAAAAGATTCAACCCCTCACACTAATGATGATTTGTAATACAAAGCTTACTGGTATATGAAGGCCACTCAGAATAATGTTTTCTTAAAGGACATAGATACTTTTGGTGATAAAAAATACATAACCTGTGATCTTCCCTTTTAATAAATGCCTTGGCTTCAGAGTACTATCACCACGAATTCACACAATTGCTTTTTAACATAAGGCCCCGTTGGGCCACTTTAACTGTTCCACTCTCTTTTTGCAGAAGGGTTAATCTGTGGCAGTATTATAATAAGAGAAAAAAAATAGGCCACATTGAAGTCTCAAAGCAAGAACACCCCTTTAGAATACAGTGGACACACAATCCTGTGATGATTTTCAGAACCCTTTTATCTAGTATTGCTTTTAGAGGGCCTTGTTTATTCATTCTGTTCCCCTGGCCTAATAAAAGATATTAGCTCTTTCCCTAAGCAAAACACTAGTCTCATGAATCAGGCAACTAGTGGGAGATTGCTGGCCAGGTTTCACCCCACTAAAAATTCTAATCTATACTTTGTCTTTTAGAATTAAGGAGAAAATGCATATCAGCAGAATCTCCTCTCTACTTTATTTCATTTATAAATTACGAGAATGATGCTATTATATATTATTAATTTCTGCTGTTCTCCAACTCTGCTGCAGCAGTGAGCTGCGGATGTTGGAACGGTGTAATTATGTTCTAGTAGGGTAGCCATCCGTTTCCTTTCAAAAATTTACAGGATTCTTAATCACGCTGCTCATTTGGGTGCAGCGGCGAGGATGGCGAAACACAAACAGGGCACGTTCGTTTACATAGGAACACCTGCTTAGCATGATAGCAGATGTCAGTCAGTAAGCAGAACACAAAAGGAAAAAAATATCAACAACAGCAAACTCCCACCATTTTCACTCGATGCAGGGAAGTCTTTATAGGGGGTGACGGCAACAGTGGACATTTCTTCTAAGATACCACCTCTGAAATTCCAAAGTCTTGCTTGTGGTTAACATGTCACCCGAGAGAAATGGTGTTTGTGCAATGGTTGTATTCTGGTATTGAGTCTGACTTTCTTTACCATTTGAGGGAGCTACTAAAATTATGATACCCCAATTTTGATGATGACACAGGGCCAGAGATTCTAAATAAAAACTAAGTTCTGGGCCGAGGAGGTGGTGTGGCCATACAAGTCATCCTTTGCACATCTGAGACCCTGGGTTCTAATTCCTAGCACAGGCACAGAATAAAACAACAGACCTACTTCCCACAACAGCGATCTCCACTAAAAGTGATGGAATGGAGAGAGTATGATTTTCCTCTCAAACCTCATGTCCTACCCTGTCACTGAGTAGTTTCTATGATACTAGTCAAGTTCCCTGCTCTTCCGAAGACATGTTTCCTGATCTGTGCAGGGTCTGTTGGGAAAATTAAATGATGCTTTGCATAAAAGGTACCTTACACTCACTGAGGATGTAAGAAATACTATTTTGTCATAATCACTGCCATTATTTTATTTTGATCTTTACAGAACCTATCCTACTCAACACAATATTTAAAGTCTGGGATGGCAACTGAAATCTCCTACAGAGATCAACCTAAAACTTGACAGTTTTTATGTGTGTAGTTCTGTAAGATTATTACGATACCTACTACTGTTATTGTAAAGGTAGTCCGTCAATTTTCCCACTATATTTCTGATTTTTATACATGATCCCCCACCCCCAAAAAATAGATTTTTTTTCTGGACTGTACCCAGCTGAAGAAAATGCTTCAAGTCAGGCCGAGCAATAGCCCAGCAGGTAGGGCATTTGCCTTGCACACGGCCGGTCTGTGCCAGCCTGGGTTCGATCCCCAGCATCTCTTATGTTCCCCTGAGCACGGCCAGGAGGAATTCCTGAGTGCAGAGCCAAGAGAAATCCCTGAGCATTGCAGGGTATGACCCCTCAAAAAAAAAAAAAAGCAAAAATAAAAAAGCTTCAAGAAAAGGGCAGTGCTTTCTGTAACTTTGACACAATAAAATAAGGTGATGGAAAGGAAAAAATTAGAAGTTCATTGTCTCCACTTGCCCATCCCACCCTTATAACTTTTTCAACATTTTTTAAAGGATTTTTTTTCAACTAGTCCAGTAGTAATTTCCCCTTCTCGCCCTTTCCTCAAAATGGTTAAAACTCAAAATGGAAACCAGCTATCACACATGGGCAATGACTAATTTTCCTAAGGAATTTTAGTATTCGGAGTGTGTCTGCTTGTGCAGGCCTGTGCAGTAAAGGCTCCCTGAGTATGCATTGACTTGATACCCAATAATGGCTGCTAAGGAGCCGTTATGTAGTGCCGTGTCAATGATCCGTGCATTGAGGACTCCCTGAGTACGCATTGACACGATAGACCGGAACGGCTCAGAAGAAGCTGTTATGGTCTATCATGCCAATGATGTGCGGATATTGGCAGGGCCTCTGGCCCTTCCATGGAAATTATGGAGTCTCTGAAGAAAGCCGGGTGGGTGTCATGTGGGCACCATCAGTGAGGCTAACAGCAGCTCCACTTGCCCTTCTCCTTGTGCTTACTTCAAAAGAATCAGCTCAGAAAAGTTGCCCAGCAACTTTGTGGACCCATGCTTTATCACCAAAACAGGAGCAAAAGTTAAAGACACTCTCTCCATTGGTTCTTCTGTGTCTTCTTAGGGAAAGAAAGTGACAGTCTTAATATTAAAAAAGATGGGCAAAAGTTAAGGTAAAAAGGTTGTCATGCTTTTTGAAGCATGGAAATATCTTTCTAATGAATTCTATGTTCTAGAAGAATATGGTGCTGGGAAGGTTTTTTGTTGTGTTAGTCATGATTTTCTGAGATAGAGACGCTTAATACAAAGAAATGGAGACACTTAACAGAGACCCTTACTGCAAGGCAAAGTACCTTTGTAAGAGATATTCTCAGAAATACTCAGAACTGGGGCTGAAGCAATAGCACAGCACGGCGGGAGGGCGTTTGCTTTGCGTGGCCAACCCGGGTATGATCCCGGCATCCCATATGGTCCCCTGAGCACCACCAGGAGTAATCCCTGAGCGAAGAGCCAGGAGTAACTCCTAAGTGTCTCCAGGTGTGACCCAAAATGGAAAGAAAATACTCAGAATTCAGCATAAAGGAATGTTCAAAAAGTCTTGGGAAAAGAAGTACAAGTTCAAGAATAAAGTTTGGAATCACACATGCTTTACCAACTTAAGGCAGCAATTAATTCACTTATGGTATTTACATGCCCCTCTTCAGTTACTTATGGAGAACATGGGAATTTTAAATTCACAATTCAGTGCAAAATTTAAAATGATCTTCATTAGAATTTGAAGCTATACTCTAAACTGCTTTATATACTACCAACAGGGAGCCTCATTATGAAGCACTATATTTGGATTAACTTCTTTACATTTTGTAGCTGTAGATTTTGAATGTATTTCTGGTATGTTTAAGCAGAATCAAACAAAGTGTGTTAGTCTACCTTATTAATTAACCAATCCGCACAGTCACATGGTGCACGCATAAAGTCAAGAGACTTCAGTACATCTTCTTTTCTGATATCACCAAAGGATCATGGGAGAAGAGACATCTGAGATGCCTAAACTCAGACTAGCAAATGAGGACTTGCAGAAATACCAAAGTGGTTCACTAAAAGGATGTTGGGAACGAAGAAACAGTCATATGAGGCAGAAACTTGCTCGAATGATTGTTGTTCTAAGTTCGGAAGGTACTTTTGCATGTTCATTTCCTCCAGCAAAAAAATAGTTCAGCTCTCATAACGAAGGTGGAAAGGGGGTAAGAGAGTCACCACTGGTGTATTCACTGGTGAAAGACTTAATGATAGAAAGAAGGAGGAAGCTGAGGCCTCAACAAATATCCACCCAAAGGAAATACTAGACACTACATGGTGGAGTGCGAGAACATAACATCAAGTAACTACATAGTGATTGATACTTTGTCTCTTACCAGCATATCTTCCTGCCTCCATCACTTGTACTTTTGTTTTAGAGGCCTCCCTATTGATACCACACCAGCCTGCCACTATGGCGTGAGAGTGTGCGGCTCAGGGTATAGAGCCCTGCCTTGCACAAGCTGTCGATGCTGGAAACTACCAGGTTGATCACCGATCTGAGCTGTCTCCTCAGTTCCTGATTAATTGTCTTAAATGAACCATTACAACAGGCAGAAAGTTAGTTGATGTAAGTACAGGGGAGAGAGTATAGCAGTTGCTCTGAATGCGGCTGACCCAGGTTCTAACTCCAGTATCTCATGTGGTCCCCAAACACCACCAGGAGTAAATACAGAGTGAAGAGCCAAAAGTATCCCCTGAGCATGGCTCAGTGTGCCCAACCACCTAAAAAAGACGCACACTGAAAACAAACCCTAGAAAACCACCTAGTCCTCCAAAATTGTCAGTGAAGTTCAAGAATTGTTAACAGAGGATCTAATAATAAATCAGGATTTTTTTCTAGGCATTATAATACATGCCGGCTCTTTAACAGTGTAACTATCGTATTCATTTGTGGAAGATAGTTGAGTAGATGGATCATTGTCATATTTAAGTATAATCTCATCTAAACAAATGGTTTTTGTGCTTCATGTACTAAGTCATCACTGGTGACAGAGAGATGAATAACACTGTCCTCAAGGCATTTACACACTTGTGGGAAGACCAAGGGGAATCAGATACTGGAGTACTATGATAAAAGTTGGCTCATAATATAGCTTATTACTGCAGTTTTTATTATTTGTTTGTTTGGGGGACATACCAGTGGTCCTCGGGGAATTAGGCAGTACCTGGGATTGTGCTCTGTGGCCCCAATTTCAAATAATCAATCCCATCCCTTTAAGCTCTCTCCTCAGTTCCCAAAATATATTCCTTTGAGGAATTTGTCTGCTAAGCATGATTCACCTAAAATAGTGCATGAGTAGTGTACCTCTGAAAAGCATAACACCTCTGAACTTCAAGAGGTAGAGGGATAGAAGACCACGCTATGACTATGGCACTATGACCATGCGACTGACTATTATCCCACTGTGACTATTATTTCTCTTTTTCTTTTTTTGTTCTCCCAAGGAATTGGAAGGACAGAATATCTCAGTGAAGGTTTTTAATTTGTCTTTTCAAGAATCCTTCATCAGGAGAGCTGGTGAGGTAGTACAGAGTGTAACACTCTAGACAAGCATGCAGCTGACCATGCGTTCAATTCCCAGCACCTTATAAGGATCCCCCTTTGCTAGCAATGATCCCTAAGCACAGAGCCAAGAGTAAGGCCCTGAGCCCTGTCAGGTTTCCTCACAGCTTGATTACTTACACCTTGTAATGGTCATAATTAGAATTTACTGTGCATTTTATGGATTCCAGACACTACCTTTACAATTTGTTCAATATTCCCAATAGTTCTATGAAATAAGTATTGGCCCCCATTTTAACCATTATAAACAGAAGCTCACAGAGATGCTCACCTCGTGCCATATGGAAAGTAAGTGACAGGATCAGAAAGCACAGATTTGTGTCTGAAGATTGAGTTCTTTCCATGATATTGAATTCCTCACTCCCTGGGGACAAGAACAGAACTGGACTCCATTGGTTATCAGGGAGTGGATCTGGAGATAGTATTGGGACGTGTCTGGGGAGTAGAGATGAAAATAGCAAAGAAACTCATCTTGTGGGACCTACTAGACATTACACAGTAGGGTGTGTGAAAGGGAGCATGCTTCCCCTATAAGTGGATCCGTTAATAACTTCTAAATTTCCTGCTTAGTTGTATAAGCTCTTTGGAGTCTGAAAAGGGCTATTTTGAATCCATATCCCATGCATGTCCTTAAGGCTGTTGTCCAAATCCCATTATCTGGGAACTTAATTTAAAATAGTGTGGCCTTTTAAAATTGTAAAAACTCTGATAAATCAGGAATAGTTCAAACTTGCATCCACCAAATTCTGTGGACATCTTAAGCTTAGCTCTTAAATGATGTGCTCAGATAAGCAAAAGAGGTAAAATCTAGACTGTTGAAAAGCACATTGTAGATAAGATTTCAAATGAATCCTGGACAGTGCAACTTGTGTGTGAGTCCTTAGTGCCTCTATTAATAGGCTTTAATTATAATAATAAGTCAGACATTTTAACCAAAGGGTTAAGCTGAGCACTGAGAAAAACAAAAACACACTGCTCTTTTTTAATGAAAATGTGAATTAATTTTTGAGAAAGAAAAGATTCTCAGTTCATTTGCTTATATATTAAGCCCTTTAAGAAAGGAAGACAGTGTAGGACTATTCAGCTGCAATTTTTTTAAAGGCTACTGTTCCTTTAATGCCCAGCTGGTTCTGAGATGTAATAAAATTGACATATTGATTCCTTTGAATTTACAAATGCCTGTTTCATAAACTCCATCTCCAAAGCCTAGGCATCTTTAGAGCACTGTCATTTTTTTCCTCCAAATGGATCAATTATGTGCCCACGTAATCCTGTTACCTGTGAAATCCATGCATACTTCTCCCATTTGCTGCAGTTCCCAGGCGGACAAACTTGCATTATGTACGCATAAACAAACAGCGCATTTCCCTGATATTAGAGATTGTTTTCAAAGTGAAAGGCAATCTCTTGGGTCCTTTACTCAGAGAGAGAGAAAAAGAGAGAGAAAGAGAGAGGAGAAAAACTGCCTATTTCTTTCATCAATACTAGTATATATACATACAGACATACATATATATACACATGCACGTACATTCAAATTCATTCAAATCATACGGTTCTGCTATGTTCACACCCCTAACTGATCCAAGGAGGAAAATTCTTCATTTCAGTTGAATTAGTTCACAAAGGCTTATCATTTTTCTTTATGACGGCTGTCTTTTCTCCTTTGTTGATAATTAGTTATTTAAGGCTGAATAAGCCTCCAAGATTCGTTGAAACATTTAGAAGTGAAAACCCAAAGTGAATCTGGTTACAAAGTTCACAGCCGTTTTCTAGATGGGGGGGAAAAGTCCTCAATATTTTCCATTGTGACACTTGACTCTCACGGGCACTGAGCTTTCTTTAAACACACATGGAGCCCTTTTATTGAAACAACCGTAGAAAACACAAAGATTCTGCTTCTACTACATTAGGAGAGAAACGCCTCAGTGAACTAGAAGGTCTTTCCCATGTCTTAAATCTGTAACAGCAAATTGTCTTCCCACACAAGCACATTTACATGTTGGCTTGGACACCCTCGCCAGTGCAAAATGCATAAAGAAGACTTATATGGGAATATACATGCACAGCCCAAGCCTATAGAATCCCCTGCAAATAACCAAGAAGCAAACATGCTTTTGTCTATGTGTGAACTCTCCGAGTGAGCAAAGTACTGTGCACGTTTTGCACAGAGATATGAATTCTCGCTTCATTCTTTCAGCCTGTGCTGTATCTGATTTTCCTCACTTCACTGGGCACCCAGCAGTCCAGTTACTCTGCCCTTGCACTCTACAATTTGTCTTGAAGAGATTCCCCAAATCGCACAACATCTTGTCTTGCTGTCCAATGAACTCCCCATATGCAGAAAACCTGGTCTGAAAAATGGGGTTGAGCTTGGAGCGCTGTGGGCCTGGGCCACTACTGCCATTGTGCAGGAGTGGTTTGAAAGATAAATGGCTGCATGTTAACCAGATTTGACATGCTGTACAAAGGCAGGCACCTTTGGTCCCATGACACAGCCAAACAGAAAACACAACAAGCAAGCCTGGCAAAGATGTCCGACATGAATAAAAGCACAACAATTTGTCACATACTTGTTACAAAATGTTAGCAGCTTTAAGGGCTTGCCATGGGATGGGAAAGATAAGGCAGTGTGGAGAAGTTGAAAGTTCGAGGATTGTTGAGTAGAGGCAAGGGAAGAGTTAAGTTCAGAAAAGGGGGAAAAAGAGTCATCGCAAAGGGATTATTTTCATTTGCTTCCTCATAAGGCCAAAGAAGGCCTTAATGTCAAGAATTAAATCAGCAAGGCCAGTGTCTCAGGGTTTACGAAATTCCGCTGTTTGGAAGGGCTGTCTGTTAACCATCTCCTTCCAAACACCCAAAGATGTAACATATTCTAGGATCAGTTTCTTCAGGTTCAAGAATCAGTTTTTATTAGCTTTGTCAAAGTGGCATAGTGATGAATGAGCGAGAATTTTGAGGATGAAAACGGCATGTGCCCAATAGTCTCACTCTTCACACACGGGAAAGAAACCAAACTGCTTCTATTTGACTATTTCTCGAATTCTAGGATTTCCTCTTCCAAATGTCCTTTCAGAGTTACATGGAACACTGCAAATTCCACAGTTCCCGTAACATTTAAACATAACTTTCATCCTGACTTCAGGGCTAATGCCCTTTCTGCCTTAGTTTTATTATCTGTAAAAAGCAGATGAAACAATAGTATCTATTTGATAGATTGTCACTAGGGCAACAGCAGATGACATGGCAAATTCTAAGCAGAGGTCCTGGTCAGTAGAAGAGCGAGATCAACATTCGATAATACAAGCTTTCATATAGTTCACTAAAATGCAGACACGATGTCCTTTTCCACTCTTGTTTCTCTTGTTTCCTTTCTTTTCTTTTCATTCCTTCTTTCTTTTATTAAGGCTCACAAACTCACCAGCACCCATTGACTGGATAAGAGAAACTTGGAGCAGAAGATTCAACTGCTCTGACCACCTTTGCAGTCTCACTTTAATAAGCACATTCCCTTGCACATACATGCTCTTTGTTCCCAAACTCTCAGTTGGCCGACAGTTCATGAGCTGTGTTTTCTTTCCTTCCTCTAATTCCTTACATGCTCACTATCCTCACTTCTCTGGGGAATTCTGAGGCATACATCTTTTCCCTCTAGCTTTGCCTGCTTTTAGTTCTAGTTCTACCATCCAATGTACTCTAAATTGACAGGGCACACATTTCCTCATTAGTTACTTCACTTTCCTCATTCTTTTTTTCCTTTTGTGCCACACCCAGCCATGCTCAGGGGTTACTCCTGGCTCTGCACTCAAGAACTACTCCTGGCAGTGCATGGGGGACCATATGGGATGCTGGGGATCGAACTTGGGTTTGTTGCATGCAAGGTGAATGCCCTACCCACTGGACTATCGCTCCGGCCCCACTTTCCTTATTTCTGACTACCCCCCCACTTCCTTATTTGATAATGAGCTTCTCTGGCTGTTATTCATTTTTTTGATCAGCATCCTGCAGTGCAGAGTCTGCATACAGTAGATGCTCAATTAAAGCAGATTAAGTATACACTGAGAATATCTGCTTAAACACCAGAGGACCTAAAAAAGGAGTTAGTGGCATACTTTCCAGGTATTAGTGTGAAAGAATCTCTGAAAGGAAAAATGGAAAATTTACATTTTTCCCCATGAAACTAACCTTCAAAGAGGGGCTACCTGTAGCAGAATCAATCAAGGTATGGCTAACCATAAAAAAGAAAAATGGATACTGGGAAGCCAAAAATACACAGCGGAAACACCATCCCTACTTTTATGTTCATAGCAGCATTATTCACAATAGCCAGAATCTGGAAACAACCAGAGAGCCCTAGAATCGATGACTGGATAAAGAAGTTTTGGTACATCTACACAATGGAATACTATGCAGCTGTTAGGAAAAATGAAGTTATAAAATTTGCCTATAAATGGATGGACATGGAGAAGATTATGTTGAGTGAAATTAGCCAGAAAAAGAGAGACAGATACAGAATGACTGCATTTATTTGCATGACATAAATAAATACATATTTATTTATGTCATACATATCATACATATTATGATACCAATATCCAAGGTCAAGTGAAACATGTATCAGGAGGTCTTGTCAAAGGTGGAAATTATCACAAATGTGTGGAGTCAGAGGCTAGGTAAGACAGAAAATGGAACAGTGTGCTAACAATTGTCGAAGGTACTAATACCAACCTAGAACTGAGCATTAAATACAGGCAAAAAGATACACATGACAACCCTTTAATGTATGTTCTGTTATCCATAGTCTGGAAGGGAAGGAAAAGAGAAAGAGATAGAAAGGAAAAGAAATAAAGAACCTGCCATGGAGGTGGGCTGGGGAGGGGGAGGGAACCGGGGACGTTGGTGGTGGGAGATGGGCACTGGTGGAGGGATGGGTGCTGGAACACTGTATGACCAAAACCCAAATATGAACTTTGTAATTGTATATCTTTGTAATTATATATCTCACATTGGTATAATAAAATACTTTTTTTTTTTTTCTTTTTTGGGTCACACCCGGCGATACTCAGGGGTTACTCCTGGCTCTGCACTCAGGAATCACTCCTGGCGTTGTTCAGGGGACCATATGGGATGCCGGGATCGAACCCGGCCGGCATGGGCCGGCCGCATGCAAGGCAAACGCCCTACCTGCTGGGCTATCGTTCGGCCCTGGTATAATAAAATACTTTTTAAAAAATGGAAAAACCAAATTGCTGGGGCTGGAGCGATAGCCCAGCGGCTAGGGTGTTTGCCTTGCATGTGGAGGCTCATGCTGGCCCGGGTTCGATTCCGGCATCCCATATGGTCCCCCGAGTACTGTCAGGAGGAATTCCTGAGTGCAGAGCCAGGAGTAACCCCTGAGCATTTCCAGGTGTAACCCCAAAAAAAAGCAAAAAAAAAAAAAAAAAAAAAACCAAACAAACAAACCAAATTGCTGCCTAACTTAACATTGGTAGAGCCACAACCTAAATCTTTCTTTCTTGAAGATCATGATAATGCTCTAAGAATAGGGACAAGGTACTTAGGAAAGGGAACTTGGAACAAAGACATTGCCATGTCCAATGGTTTCATAAAACCTAGGTGAAATCTCCCAAATAAGAAATGAGGGGCCGGAGCAATAGCCCAGCGGGTAGGGTGTTTGCCTTGCACGCAGCCAGGCCTGTGCCGGCCTGGGTTCGATCCCCGGCATCCCATATGGTCCCCCGAGCACCGCCAGGAGTAATTCCTGAGCGAAGAGCCAGGAGTAACCCCTGAGCATCGCTGGGTGTGACCCAAAAAGCAAAAAAAAAAAAAAAAAGAAATGAAACATTGCCCTGATAGACCATGAAATACCCTTATGGTGATAAGGCGACTTCTGCTGCAAGTTTTACTGGGTGTAGAACCTGGAGCTCTGTTGACATCTGTGATTCTCTAACCTTTGTGACCCTCTTGTAAACTCAGAACCAGCACAGTCTGGAGCTCAGCATCGTCCTGCCTCCCGCCCTCCACACTCTTGAAATTTGAGCCAAGCCCCATGTGGCAGCAGATCCTATGTTCACAGGTCCTGAAGGGAATGGAGGAAGTCATTCCTTAATGAAATAGGCACTCTCCCTCACTGAAGTCAAACTGCTCAAAAATGAAATCATGCTAATCACAGTTGGTGGGGGTAGTAGCTGGTGAAAGGAAAGGGATCGTGAAGTTAACTGGTGACCTTTTGGTTTCCTCTAGTATAGGTCTCATTTTATACCTACTTGTAATATTAAATGGGAAACAGATTTAAATACGAAAGCAATGACAGCTTGCCACTTCGGTCCAGCTAAAGTTGTTCTCTCAGCTACAAGGTTCATATCCTTATCAGGGATAAGGCAGGGTCATCGGAGAAGACTCCAGACCATAGGATGGGTCTTGAGTCAGAAGATGCTAAGAAAGAAACTGTCAAGGAAATGTACTATCCTTATTTTTTTTCATCTCTTTCCCAAAGTAAGTTGAAAGAGTGAAAATCATTTATTTCTGCCTCAAACAGCAAAGAGTCATGTAGAATATTTTATATACAGAAATCTTATCATGCGATTGAGCATTTCCTTAGGATGAACTTTATATGAAGAACACATTCTACAGACTATCAAATACCCAAATATGGGAGGGGTTGGTTAAGTATCCCAAGCAATCTCCCATCCCAGTGACAGCCAACATTCTCTTTGACTAATTATTAAAATATTTAAAATTCATATTGCTCCAATGGCAAAGACAAAGACAAAATTCAACTTCGTCTATTAAAGTAGATTTTAGAAGTGGGTTTATTTACTAAGAAAAACATAGTATAAATAAATTATTTAAAATAATTTATAGTATCCAAACTATAAATTTACTCCTGTGCCAAAAGAGTATGCCAACTGAATACCTGAAGTGATCAAGTTGCTTGTACAATGTTTTGTTAGAATGCTACATCTAGTTTAAAAGATAAATATAACTAATAAGCAGAGCTTATTTATGGGGAAAATTGTCCAGTAATAACTTTGATGACCAGTTTCAAGGCATGAATGTGAAATAATAAAGATATAAGTAAACAGCTGAAGGAAATGTTATAACTATTTGCTCTTTCCTTAAACTTCAAAAACAAAACACTGAGTATGTATTATATTGATTAATAGTCTTCATTCTGATCTACCTGCTCTGTGAAAAGATTTCTCTCCGTGTTTCAATTCTATTGACTGCAGCAAACCAAAACCACATTAGCTCACAATTTCAGGTGCACAACTTTGCCCCCCCGAAATGATTTTAGGCTTTCCATTTGCGTTGTGACATGTCCTAATCTAGGTCTAAGATCTTATAGCATTGCTTTCAGAAAGTAAAAAACTGATGGATCATGCCATCCATGGCACCATTTGTTCAGCATTTGGTACAAATGGGAGAAAAAAGATACAGAATGCATGGATTGATTTTCAAATTACCTCAATATTTTGAAAACATTTTCACCTGCATGCTGAGAATGCTAAGAATGGCAAGGAAGGCAATTGTGCATTTGCACAGTCTCTACTGCATTCATTTATAAATTACCTCATCACTGACTGAAATTAACACTGATTCTTACAGGCAATTTCTCAATTTCCAATGCTAATTACATTTTTTTACTTTTAAATTCTGTACCACCTGTTTTGGGCAAGACATCTTAGGCAGCGCGACCGCATTTAATCACAATTTTAATTAACCGCCCTGTAGATGTGAAAAAGAAGCAATTATAATGTAGATGAATGATGATTTTTCTGCATTAAATTGTTTTGTTTCCCTGGTATGTTGATTGTAACACAGCACACAAATACAGTAACTGTACAATTTTTTTTCTATTGTAATTTAGTAATTGTTTTTGGAAAACCAGTTTGGGAATGAGTGACTTCATCTGTTTACAAATTGATTGATACTGTTCACTCACTGATTGCTGCGGCGTATATTTTGGTATTGCACAGCCTAGCATAAAATATAATTAGAGATGCACAGGCTTCACAGCACCATTTTGGAATCTGAAAATCAACTGTAACTGAAGTATGTTTTCCTTGAGCATACTAGTATCAGTTGGGGCTGATGAAATGATAATCAAAACAATGGGCTTTCCAATTCCACCACTAGTAGAAACCCTTGGTTTCAATCTGATAGTCTAATATGGTAAGTTTATGAATTACTCTTTACTAGGCCTGGGAGCTGGGGGGCTGGCAAGTCTGAAGCTTGCACAACTCACTCAGATCTGTATCGCAAGAAGCATACAAGTGAGGTAAAGAAACAATGATGAAAAATAAAGAGTTGCTGCTTTGTAAATGGAAGGATTGTTCCCCAACACCCAGGCACAATGCACTGGTGTGCTGTCGCTCTAGACTATCTCATCTCTACACTGTGATACAATGAGATCACATTCATGCTCCTGGCTTGCAGATACTGATCATTAAAGCCCTACCTCATTGCAGATAAATTCAGAGATCTTATTTATGTGAAGCAGAGCTTGTTCTCCAGTCGGCTCGGAATGGAATGGGGGAAAGAGACAGCCATCAATATCTGTTTATTTGAAACCATATGCTGACTGATAGCTAGAAGATCTACACTTACTAATTCTCACATGCATTAGAAATTCTGCCAGGAATGCCCTGCACTAACGTCAGACCCCCTCCCTATCTTAGGCAAGTCCTGTGTTAATACACTTTGTTGGTACAACAGCACTGGTGTCTCCCTCTTAACATCCAATATAGAGTTCTGAAATATGCTCACTTGGATGAGCCCTGAGCTAGGCCACTTCTGCTCACATGGAATAAAGGGGAAAGGCCATGTAAGCAATTGTGGACGTTCAAAGGAAACTATTTACAAGATCGCTTCATCTTCTACTTTGCTTCCTTTTATACTCCATTCCTTAGAAGATCCTAAACTGGGACAGTTCATTAAAAGGTGAGAAGTCATGTTGGTCCTAGGCACACATTTGTTATAAAACATAGCTGGGATGATGGCTTCATTTAAAGCAATTTACAGCTAGACCGGAAGGAGCTGGCATGACAAAGATAATGTTGGGTTAGGGGTGGGGAAGGATGAGTATATGGATCAAATTCGATTTTTCTGTCTCCTTTATAAATAGTTGCTAACAAAGTATTAATAGGAAACAGAAAACCAATGCCAAAACTCACATCCTATATTAAG
>JAJIBD010021023.1:777500-815000 GCA_021461705.1 Cryptotis parvus
ACTGCAAACTCTGTTTAAAAAATACTATCTGGAGTCAAGAACTTCTGAATGCCTTTTTTTTTTTTAAAGAATACATAGTAACTTACAAACAATTTAGCATAATCTTTGCTAAGGTTGGAAATATTGCCGGAAAATGGAGGAAACAGTTTATAATCACAAAGCTTGTAAATTCACCTAAATAATATACTTGCAGTGTAAATTAATATGTTGCTTGTACGTTTTGTAAGAGTCATGTGACATGGGGACCATGTTTAATTTCCACCATAAGTCCTACCAAACACAATCCCAGTTATTCATTGCCTCTTCCATTTTTTTTGGAAATGTATTTCATTCACAAGCTATGGGATTGTAGTGAAAGTTAGAAAGTCCTCGGGTTGGGCTAATAGTGTACATTTGTGTTTGTGTGCATTGGAATGTGAGTATTATGGGCCGTGCCCGAGTTTTCAAATTCCCATCAGCACCTCAAAGTGATGAGAAACATTTAGAGGACAACCATTTTTACTTAGAGATTTTCCCCTCTTAATGGGTCTCTCTATTATGAAAACACAGCTTACCAAGTTCTTTATATATAAACCTCACCTCTCAAAACTGAGAATCTCATGATGTGAAACACTGCTATTGATGCGCTTTGTGTCTAAAATAGAAACTTAGGTATTTCCAAGAATAGGCAAATTGCAAAGTTTCTTTGATTACAGTTGCTTAGATATATGACAATACATACACTAAGAAACTGTGACCTCTTCACACTAAATGTATAGATAATCTGGGCATTAAGTTCCTTCAATGTATTCATCTCTTTAAGGGAAGAAAAAGTCTCAGATTTTATAGAGTATATCTGAATCTGTGGATGTACGGTTGGCTACAGATTTGGGGAGGGAGTGTCTATCACCTTGTCAGTTGCACCTTCCTTTCCTAGATTCATTATAAAAAGAAAGACGAAACAGCATAGAAAGAAGAAACATCGCTGCTGTCGCCTTGGTGCTGCACTATTAAAGTGGAATCTTTTATAACTTTTAAATGTCGAATATGTTTTAGCCCTTTTGTCATGGGATCTCATCCAAGACAATTACCTGTTCCTGAAAGAATGTGGTCACTTCTTCCCTCTATCACCTACCATGGTCTACAAATGTTTCTACCTTGTCATTGGGATTTAAAATGCCTCCATCTATTTTCACTTGTGTTAAATAAAGTGAGCAAAAGTAGCGCAGTTCTGCATTTGTTGTTTGCTTAAAAGAATATCTTCCTCTAAGTGGACTTGAAAGAATACTGAACTCTAAAATAGTCACATTCCAAATCAGGACTTCTCCAGTTTAACGGGGAATGTATGTGAGTTTTAAGGTGAAATAGCACATAGCAACTGAAATGATGAACAACTTAAAGATGTATCACACACAATACAACGTGACATTTGAAATCCCGGAGATTAAAGGAAAAGCTATCTGGAATTTAAATTTCCTAGTACTGTTTTAAAAGGGGGAAAGATGATTTGAATACAGACACTAACTCTTCTGTATTGTCCCTAAATTCCAACAATCTCTGTGAATTGCTTTCCCTCAACTCAGCTTCGTAACAAAATAGGATTTGTAAAATATCATAAATCACTGTGATGACTACATTCCCCAATTGAAAAATGAAAGCAAAGTTCAATCCGCTCCTTTACAAAATATTTGTTCGTCTTACACGTGTGTCAGCTGTAGAAGTCTGGTGTTCAGAAGCCCATATTAATCTCTAACCCAAACTGCAGATCTGCTGCAACATCCCTGGTTTTCTCAGCGACCATACTTTCTGGGTTCACAAACACTGTGACTGATGACACTGATCATCTTCCCTTTTCTCTTTTCAGCTCCTCTAACTCTCCTGTCAGGAGCCTGAAAAAAATATGCACAGTGACTGCTGCTGAGGGGAGGCAAAAGTTTAACTTCTGGGTTGGCAATCAGAGAATAATTCATGAGCAGATTTCGAGCAAATGATATGATTTGCTAAATTTTGGTCTTTGATTTATATTTATGTACTCCTGCTACTGCTAAGGTTCTGCCAACCTCAATTAGATCATGAATGAGATCATTTTAATTCAGCCCCCAAACTGTGACCTGACCATGATCTGAAAGTGTTCAAAAAGTCATTTTGAGCCTCCCTTTGATTTGAAAAGGAATACTGCATGCTTGGTCGTTCATACAAATAACATAAAACTTAATTATTGGATGATTTGGCAGAGGACCTTCTTGCCAAACAACAGTCAATGCCAGCTACTGTGATGTTGGCAATGCCCAGGCCCCGGCGCACAACCCCCTGGATACAGCGCTTGTTCATTGTTTCTCAGGGCAAGATGCTTTCAAAGAGGCTGCGTGGACCTGGGAGGCAGGGTGCAACGCAAAGGGTGTGCCGTATTTATAACTGCAGTTAAAAAATGCTGTCTCACCTAGAAGGGAAGTCGATCTGCGCTGTCAAATCACCAGGAGGCTGTGACAAAGGGAACTTACAGCCTGACACACGGTGTAACAACATAGCAAACACCTTTAATTCTGTCATGTCTCATACCCTTTACTTTCTCACACATTTGTGGCTGCTCGAACGTTGACACCTACACTCTCTTTCGAAACTAAATAAGGCAATCTTATTTAAGCCCAAATGCAACACCTGGAAAGTTATTCTGGTGCCCAGCAAAAAATAACCATTAACTCCTTCCTCTTATAAATGTCTCTCTGCTCCCCCTCCCTGGAAAGTCTCAAGTTGGTAACAACCGGGCCCGAGGGCTGACTCTGAGGTTCACATGACCTTCTGGGCTGAGCTCAGGAGATAGGCGACACTTTCCTCTTGCAGAGATGTGAGGGTTCCGATAATGTCACTGTCCAAACTGGCCCTTTGGCAGCTTTGCCAGTGGAAGCCCCTTTCTTCAGCACCAACTTCTGCTGTCTTATAAAGTAAGGCAAGAGGCCTCTGCTGCTTCATTCCCTTCAGCTACCGTAGTCTAATATTTTAAAAGCTGGAAATGAGAATAGCTTTTCTAAAGATATTTCCTGGAATTTTTAATGTGCTGCCTTGATTTTTTTTCTTTGCCAATTATAAACCACCATTTGGAGGGCTTATGAGCAATGTAAGTCCACCTCATCTAATTAAACCACATTGTTTTAAAAGCTAGAACAGTTTTCATGTCTATGAGACTTGTCTGCATAATAAACTGCTCGCGCCAGAATTCTGAGTGTCTTTGGAGAGGCAGGATGTCATCTGCTGGGCGCAAAAGACCAGGCACTTAAAGAGTTAAGGAGTGTTCCCACATTGCTGGGTAGGTTAATATCACAGCTGCCTGGTAAAGCATTATCCCAGCACCTCACTTAACAAAAGCCTCCTTTTGCAAACAGACTCCCACTTTCTCTCCCCCAACCCCAAGTGTCCAAAGGTGTTTACTGAAGTAAATCTGCCTAAATCCTTCATTGCTTGGGTCATGGGGGTATATAGGAGGGGTGGAAGGTGTAGGGATAATCTCTTTTTGTAAATTCTGTAAATCTTCTGGGAAAAAGGAAAAAACAACCGCCACACCAGGAATCTGTGTCACATGCTTCATGTACAACTTCTAATATCTCCACCAGCGTGGCTCTTTAAAAGTGAGGTCTGCCACTGCGTTGATCAAAAAGGGACCCTTTTTCAATGATTTGCTCTGCTGTTAGAAGCACTGCACTTCCAAAGTTTTGTATATGCACACGCTCCTCTGTGTGTGTGTCTGTGTGCGTGTGTTGTATGCGTAATCTAATTATTGAAGAGAAACTGTTGATATCTTAAAAGTGGTTTCAAGAAAGAAAAAAATTAGACAAGACAGTTTAGGAGTAAGATAACGTAGCTGAAAAGTTGTCACGAGAGGTTTCTGCTCTTGCTGCGGTCTCATTCCAATACCATTAACTGCATGTTACTTTTGCATGTTGAAAATGGAGGCAAGTTACACAGTAAAACCTGACAGGTCCGCCTGCGAGGGTTTAAACAGTTCGCAGTAAGAAGGAGCCCTTTAGGCATAAACTTTCTCAAGAGAACGTGAATACCACCAACCCCTCCCTACAAATCTTGAGGCATCCAGTTTGAGATACAAAAAGGCTGTCATCTCACAAATGTTAAACATACTAAAAAAAATCTGAAAAAAAAAGTATGGAGAAGGTGTGAAAAACGTGGCACTTTACAGTCCTCAAAGCATTTTAAAATAGAACAACTTTTCCCCCTAAAATTCTTTTCAGAGAATTTTTTTTTTCCTTTTGGCTCATTTGAGAGTTTCTTTCTTGGCTTTTTTCCCCTTTCATTTGAAAATATGAATTATCATAAAAGTCAGGGGGGAAAATGGGAAAGTCTTTTCCAGCTTTTCTTGAAGATTTATCAGTGCTTTCAGACTGGGTGGCAGCATTTCTCTGTTATTCTCCTGGGGACAGACACCCACCCCTGAAATCAGAGCAGGGTTTCCAGGGACCCCTCTCCTTTGGCAGTGCCCCCCTCCCCTCAGAGCCCTCCAGTCCCTGGCCTGATGGTAAACAATAAGAGTCCAGCCAAATAGTAGGCAGCACTCAAGAGTGGCAAGTCCACACACCTGACTTCAAGTCTAACAGGCTTCTGGGACAGAATTTGATCCCTCCCTGACACATTTCCCTCAAGTGTTGAGCGGTGGCCATGAATAGTACAGACAAGCCATCTTGTAACACTAGATGCCTGTCAGGAGGGACAAGGCCTGGTTGAGCATCAACTATATAAGGCTGGTAACTAGGGAAGCCCAACAAACAGCCACAAACACCTAAGTTATTTTACTCAGCTACTACCTCTCTCTCTCTCTCTCTCTCTCTCTCTCTCTCTCTTTTCATCTTGGCTTTCTGTGGCAGAATGCAAATGGAGCCTGCCGGCGGTGAAAGGGCTGAATTGTGATTAAGAAGAAGAAGAGCTCCTTTCTTTGTTCTCCCCTCAGGGGATGTTTACTGGGAGAGACACGGCGGATCAGATATGAAAGGCATTCAGGTCAGCATTGATGTGAGCGAAAGTGAAATCATACCTAAGGCATTCAAAAGACCGCCGTGTCAGGGGTTCAGCTAACGGTGCAGCTACTGTGTGTCTTCCCGGAGAGGCAAAAAATCTTTTCACAGACTAGCGATTCTCTCTCTCTCTCTCTCTCTCTCTCTCTCTCTCTCTCATATTATGGAAGTACCCTCTCCACCCCTGTTTACCTCCCACCAGATGACACCAGAATTAGTGTTTCTCTCCTGGACCACACATTAATCAGCCCAACTTTAAATAACTGAATTCCCTAAATGAACCAGCAAGAAACCATCTGAACTGTGGTGAAATATTAAAAAAAAAAAAACCCAAAACAGGTGTAGTCATGTATGGTACATATATGACTCCTAGGGAGAAGGAGAGCTGAGTGAAGAGGAAAGTTTTAAAAAATATGTATGGATGGCTTTCCCTCTCACTTCCCTCAGAAGAAAGACAAGATGACAGACAGGCAGGCAAAGAGACAGACAGACACACACACACAGTGTAGAAACAGCACCGAACACCTTAAAACAAAATCCTTTATTTACTCTGCAACCACTAGTTACACTTTTCCTGAGAGCTCTCACCCTGACAGGACTGCCACCCAAGATAAAAGTACTTAGCACATAGCTATTAAGGCAAAGATTTTCATAGGACCTACAGATTATTACTGCTTTCCTTTTAAGAAATGCCTGATTAAGAAATACTTGGATCTTACTTTTTAAAAGTTTACACTCCCCACAACCCACAAAGTCATTCAATAGATTTTCCAAGTGGAAAGCGAGGCTGTTGGCATAAACAGAGCTATGTAAACATACACAAAATCCACAAATCACAGCAAACACACAAATAATGAGGAGGTGCCTAGATGTTTCAAGTCTTAAAAATGAGAAGGAAAAAATTACATTTCATCTTTTGATTGCTAAAGAAAGAAAATAAATGGGGGGCACTAGGGCTATATTTATTGCTTTTAAATCTTCCTTTTCTCTGCTCCGAATTCTTTTTTTCAACCTTCACATCTTGGCTATAAAGCATATTTGGGATTATGTTAACATCTGCTTTTGTGGTGACATTTAATTCTGTATATTTTCAACTAGTGTTTCTGCATCACAGATTTTTCCTCCTTTATCTCTGTGCTCTAAAAAGACAACCAAAGAGCAATCCAAAAGGTGTCTGACTTGGCCATTCAGACAATTGCCCCCCTTGTGGGAATGCGGGAATGAATGGTAGAGTGAGCACCCCAGCACCATTGACGTTATAAACATGTAAATGAAACACATTAGGGCAGACAATCAATTGTCTGTGAGCACTGCAGACCTGCACTCCTTCTCTCTGTGACAGGCACAAAATAGTGTCTACCTTGGGAAGCCACGGTGCTGGAAAGGACTAAGACAAAGAGTTCCCTTTCATATAGAAGAAAATGCACCTTAAAAGCCTTGGAAGAATGCGGATGACAAAATCTGTTGTAAGGAAAAGAATCTCCCACATCTTGGAGTGAATAGACGCTGCCTTGCTAGAGAGCCAGCAACACCCTCTTCTCCTACCTTTAGGATAGAGACCCTTTCCGCCCTCCCTACTCTAGGAAAAATCCTTACTAAAGCACGAGGGTCTTTGATGACCTTTTGGAATTTCTTTACTTCGAGCAAATGAAGCAAGCAAGAAAAGCATCTGTAACATGACATAGCACTTTAGTAAGAAACTTTAATCCTGCTTCATCATTCTTATATGGAGACGAATGCCTGAAGACCTGAATTTCTTTTTATTTGCCAAGAGAGAAACAATGTAAAGTTTAAAATTCTTCTGCCACCCTCAGCCCTGGTGGAGCACCCTGCGGATGCAAGCAGGCTAGTGGCCCTGCTATGAAGAAAGGCATGATTCTACCCCAATTGACTTAGCTTTTCCAAATCGCAATAAAACAAATAGATCCGTCTAAATACATAGCCTCCAGCCTTGTGTGTGTGTGTGTGTGTGTGTGTGCGTGCAGTGAGACAAAACTTGCAGAAAATCTCCATAGAGAGAAAGGATGGAGTCTGATGTCTTTGGAGAATCCTCAGAACTGGTCTACTAGTACCTGCCACACCAGCTGCCTCTGAGGGCTTTGAGAGTCAGCAAAACAGGCGGTCTATAAACTCCACTTGAGGAAGCAAGAATCTTGCAAAAAGGTTTTCACACTTGCAAAGGTAACTAAGTCTGAACCGGCTGTAAGGCAAAGGAAACTTCCCTGCCTCAGCGTTCCAATCAGAGAGATACTCTGTTCCAAGCTACTTCACCTCAGTCAGGGGAAGCAGGAGCTACACCCTCAAGGTACATTTCTTTTCTGTTTCATGGAAGCATCTTTGAAACAGAACAACTTCTCCATCCTCCATTGCCTCTAAGCATCCCCATCAGCATCTCTACTCCCTTTCAGAAGTGATGAGGAATAAGAGCTTATCTTAAACAGGGATAATCACTTCTGCTCAACTGATTGTTTCTCCTCTAGGATTCAAAGCCCCACAAACATTCAACTTTATCCCTTTTCTTTACCCCTGAAAATCTGAGACCAAAGGCATTTGAGAGAAAGAAAACAAAAAAAAAATCACCTCCCCCTCAGGAGTCCCTAACATTTTTTCAAAAACTTTGAAGACAAATCAAGTCTCACTTTGTTTTCTTCTGTTTCTTTTTCCTCCCACCTTCTAGTTTAGTTTTCTTTTAGAAGACAACTTCATTTGATTTTTAATACAACACGCCTGTGGAATGAGTGAGTTTCTTCCCCCTCTGATGCTAGAAGGCAGATGTTGGGAGAGGCAGACCCACCCCACTCCCCACTCGGGCGCTGGATCCATCCCCAGGAGCCGAAGCTGAACAGGAGGCAAAGCCACAAACTTTGTAAGTTACAGCCGGGCCTGCACTGGGCCAGTGGCAGGCAGCTGCCGGGCATGTCCAGCACTGATGCTCCAGTCCGACTGAAGACAGTGGAGATAGCGGGGTATAATCAGGGGAACGAAAGAGGGGCTGAGCTCCCTCCTCCTCTCCTCCAGCTTCAGTGAAAGTGTTACAAAGTAGTCAGGCGACTGAGGATCATCTGACTGAACTTTCTTGAAACCAAGACACATTCCTGTGTGAGGGCAGCTTGCTCCCTTGCCTCCTCCTTCTCCTTGCCCCTCTCCTCCTGCTCACCTTATTTCCTAGGAAGAGACTTTATCCCTCCCATGTGACGGAAAGGAGGACCCTGGCAACTCTGCATTAATTTGGCCTGGGCACTGTCTTTACTAGGCACCTTCCTGGCCTAAGAGTCTTGAAGGCTGGATGTTAGATTTCTGATTCCTCGTGCATTTCGTCAGGTTGCTTTCTCCTTTGCTTTTTAAAATCATCTTTACAGTGCTGTCTTCTAAGCCATCCTTTCAAACACACGCACACACACACGCGTACACACATACACACACTGCTTTACATGTTTTATCTCCTTGTCACCTTAATCTATATATACACTGTTGGCTTCATTAAAATGATCGAAAGTGCCCTTCTGGCTTCCTGAATGAGCAGCCCCCTCACCTTGCAGCTTTTACTCTATGATAAGTATTGCCATTATTCCTTTCCAGGATTTCTATATGATTTTGATAAGCATCATCATATTTAATGTTATCAGCAAAGACACAAGTTCAAAAGTGACATCTTTTCCATGAATCCAAAAAAAGAAAAAAAATCCACTCAGTTCAGATAAATCCTGGCAATTCCCAAAGGGAAAGGCCTTGGATACGTGCTTGATGGGAAATAAAATGAAAAGGAGCTGGCAGCGAAAACTCTTTTACCTGCTCTTCAAAACCAGGACATTGCTCAGTCAGATGCAACCCAACGAAAAACAGTAACAAGAAACCCATTCGCGGCATGTTTTCCCACAGATTATTGGGGGAAATTAGAAACAGGTAGTCCTAAAAGTTAAGAGGCGCTGTGAGCAATGTGACGCTTGCTGGGAAACGGACAGGGTTCGTGCTAAACGCCTTAAAATATGCAACCCAACTTTCCACTTCGGGGCTTTAAGGCTTCTCCCAAGTTCGAACTGGGGAGCTGCAGAAGCCAGGATTAAACACGCTCCCGGCTCTCCATTCCACCTGCGAAGTCCCCTGCAAAGCGACCCTCTGCCAACGTCCTTCCCTACAGACTCAGGAAGTCTGGAGTCATCTCCTGCCCAGGGACCTGATCTCTGGCCTGTCTTCCTTGCAGGGGCCCGGCTGGGGAGCGGTGGTGGCAAGATCCAGAAGGGAGCGAGAGGAGAGGAAGCAGGCAAGAAGAATCAGTCTGGAGTCTCCTGCAGACTCTAGTCTTCTGGGAACAAGCTCTCCGCGGCCTCCTCGTCTCTCCCCAAAATGACAGTTTAACATAAGGGGGGGCTCCTTGACACAAAGCTTTTGTTAGCCAGTTGATCTGCAACAGCAACGGGCTTTAGGTGCTTGTAAGGGTGGGGGAGCCCCACCGCCGGCATTGATTTTGGAATATCAATAGCCAACATTTAATAAGGAAAGGAGGAAACTAGAGAGAGGGGGGACTTTACGTGCAATTTTAGTGTCTACTAAATTACCCTGAGATTGGGGAAGGGAGGTTCCACTGCGTAAGGACCAGCTTAAATAATACCAGACACCAGAGTGAAGGAAAAAAATTAGGAGAGAGAGAGAGAGAGAGAGAGAGAGAGAGAGAGAGAGAGAGAGAGAGAGAGAGAGAGAGAGAGAGGAGACTGGGGGGTCTGAGCTGGATGTCTTGGGGAAGCAGCTGGGAGTATATTATTGTACTTGGTTTTTTGTAGGACTAAGCCAAGCAAACAGATCAAAGGCAGCACAAAGGGGAAAGGCAGGGTAACCTAACGAACAGTGTCTGACTAAAATTCCTCTATCACTCCCCATATGGCTCGACACCTCCACCACAACAAGCAAAAGGCACCAGGGGGGGGGAGAGAGAGAGAGAGAGAGAGAGAGAGAGAGAGAGAGAGAGAGAGAGAGAGAGAGAGAGAGAGAGAGAGAGAGAGAGGGAGGGAGAGACGGAGAGAGGGAGAGAGAGAGGGAGAGAGAGGCTTCATTTGTCTCTAATCAAAATCCTCTCCTCTTTGTGCTTTCCTTCCTCCGCACCCCGCACTGCGCCCCCCCACCGCCCCTCCCGGGCCCGCGGCGCTCGGGGCAGGCTGGGGGCGCGCGCGATTGTCTCCGCGGGAGCAAAGTTGCTGCAAGTGGACCCGAGCGGTCCCGGCGGGCGCGGGCTGGGCGTGCGGGAGGCCAGAGGCCGGCCGGCTGCTACGTCCCCCCGGGTCCGGCTGAGGGGCGGCCGCGAGGTCCGCGCCGGGGATCCGGCCGGGAGGGAAGGGAACGAGAAGTTTCCTTTCCCGGGCTGGGCTGGCGCTAGATCGCGTGTTTGTTTTGGGGGGGTTGGTTCTTCCCCCCTTTTTCTTTCCAACTCCGTAACCCCTGTCAGCACCACCCGCCCCCACCCGGGCGGCACCCTCGAGGGTCCCCAGTGGGCTCCCCTCCCCAGGCACCTTCTGCGCTCTTGCCAATCACTTTTCCCTTTTATTCCCACGATTTTGTTTGGGGATAATGGGTAATACCTAGGGCTCGTTCATTCTCTCTCTCTCTCTCTCTCTCTCTCTCTCTCTCTCTCTCGGATCCACTTAACTGTCACTCCCTTTCATATCCCACCTCTGCTCCCAGCGACCCTCGCACCCCTATCCCCTTCCTCCTTGTCCAGGCCGAGATAACGGCTCCCCCGAGCGTGTTCAAAGTGCCCGGCCAAGTCCCCCTGCGCCCCGGGCCCCGCCGCCCACCCGACGTGGAGCCCGACCCGCGGGACGGGCGTCGCCGGCCGAGCCCGCACGGACCCCGCCAGCCGGGTCCCTCCCACCCGGGCCCGCCGTCCTCGGACCGTTACTTGGCGCCGGGAGAGCGGTCGGGCCACTTGGGCAAGAAACTTTGCGCCCGGCGGAGCCCCGGCCCTGGGCCCCGCGCGGCCCCCCCAGCGCCCCCGCCGCCCCCTCGGGGCTCCCGCACGCCCCGGACGCACCCGCAGCCCCGCCGGGGAGCCAGCGGCCGGGACGAGGCGAGCGGGCGGCGGAGGCGGAGGCAGGGCAGGGGCGGAGGGGGGGGGGGAGGCGCGGGGCCCCGGCCCGACCCCGGCTCGGAGCCCCCCCGGCGCCCGGCGCTCACTTGGCGGCCACTTCCCCAAGTCCCGCCGAGCGGTGGCCGCGGGCTCCGGCGCCCGCCGTGGAGGGAGGCTCGCCCGCGAGCCCCGGCTGGCCGCCTCCCTCTCCCCCGTCCCCCTCGGGCTCCCGGGTCTCAGGCCCCGCGGCCCGCCAAAGTTTGCTTCGGGCCGCTTCTTACCGTTTTTCCTCCTGGGATTGGCTTGTTTGCGCCTCTTGCACCGGGGGCCATCCGCCATGATCGGCTGCTTCATTGATAAGAGCGGATCAGATGGCAGTTCGCATGGACTCGGCGCCCTGCTCCGGCAGCACGCAGGCTCGATCTAGCAACCAAACACAGCGACAATTGGGCATCGCCCGCGCCCATTGAAACGCGCGGGCCGCCCAGGGGAGCCGGGCCAGGGCCCCGGCCAGCACCCATCCGCGCCCCCCAGCGCCAAAGCGAAACTTCGGCGGCCCCTCCCCGCCCCCCCCGCCCCAGCCGGCCCCCGAGGCGCTTTGTGTTTTGTTACTGTTTGGTGTGTTGCACCCGCGAGGGGATCAGAGACCAGAATTACATCTTCCAAATGAGTCATAACTCCTGACCGTATGAGGGAATGCACACGGCCGTACAGTAGGGCAGCTCGGCTCCGGGCGAGGCGGACCCTTTCCTCCGAAAAGTCCTCAGCCCGCCTCGCGAACTTGGGGTGAGGCGAAGCTTGGCTTTTGCTCTCATCTTGTCTCACTCGCTCCCCCCCGCCACCATCCCCCCACCACCCCACCCGATTTCCCAGAGGAAACAAACAAACAACGCGAAACAGCCCCCGGATGAAGCACACTCGGGCAAATTGATAATAGTAATTATAGGAATCCCATTCGCCCCGCGCCCCCTGCCCTCCGCTCTTGGAGTTTATGGAGGCACGGGCTCTTCCTACCCCCATCTCCCACCCCCCAATGAAGGTTGCCCGGTTCACGCCGCAGGAAGAAAGAGAATTATCAGCCTCTCTGGACACTGTCCTTCTCCCCCAGCTCTCCTCCCTCCCCAGCACTTTGACAATATTTACTTAAGTCCCCCCAACTCACTTACACACATGCTCCCCACACCGGTTCCCTTAAATAGTTCCAGTAGGAAAAAAAAAAAACACAGTTTTCCCCCTCAAGAAAGGAAAGAGAAACTCCAACCGCTACGGCAATACTTTCTCAGCTCTACTGAATGATCGTATCCTCTCTGGCTTCGAAACTTTTATACCTAAAATTCGAGAGAGGCGCTGCATTTTTTTTTTCCTTCCCAGCTGAAACTGTCAAAACTTGGAGAAAGGGAACCTCGGAGGCAGTCAGGGAGAGGAGAATCCCCGAAACTCCGTGGAGGTTGGGAAGATGCCGAGCCTCGAGGATTAGTTTAAACAGGGGCTATAAAAGATGTAACAGATGCAAACTGTAACACAGGGCCATTAACCCTTTCTCTGCCGGGCACATCTCCCCCCACGCCCCGCACCTATTGTCTCCTGTGCTGGAAGCTTTGCGGAAAACCTGGAAAGTGAGTATCAGTTTCCACACGTTTGCTGAGAGGGGTGGGGGTGGAGGGGGGAGCGAGAAGGGGAAGTGAGTGATTTAGAAAGCACCTTGAATTTAACCTAGGCACCACCGTAAGAGACTTTTAATATAAGTTTGACACATTTTGTCATGTCTTGGCTCTCGTCTTGCTTTGGACATGGGTGGGTAAAATTTTGAAAGAAAGAAATGGTCACACCAGTGACTGGATGAAACAGCTGGCCTGTCTGTCTTCCTGCTGAGACTTACCCACGATTGCATATAAATACATGTTTAATAAAGTAAGCTGCTAGTTTTATGAGCATGTGTGTGTGTGGAGAGAGAGAGAGGGAGAGAGCTAGAGAGAGGGAGAGACAGGGCATTTGTGCTGTAAACTTTATCTTTGCTTGTTATTTCTAACTCTGGAGTTAGTAATCTTGCCTGCATTATTATAGGGGAGCAAGTAAGATATATAAGTAGGTGGGAGATAAACACATTAATGTTAACCAGGCTCACCACTGTTTCTGAGAACTCTTGTTCTATCTCTCGACTTTTCCATGCCAAAGTGTGGAATGGGATGTCTCCCTGTGAAATCCGTGGCTACATGACTTTACCATTCAAAATAGAATTTCCAAAGTTAACCTTAATTTTCAATCCTGCGATCCTGACAGCAGTTTTCTTCCCAGCTGTAGTGCCCCCCCTTTTACTTTGGTAAACGACTCAAGTTCCATGAGGACTTTCACTTCTTTATTCATCATCACAGAAGTGAGGTGTTACTTCACATACACACACACAAAGAATGAAATAAAGAAATGAAACTCGCCAGGCACACAAAAACAGGCAACTTTCTGCTTAGAAAACAACCTTCTCCTCTGGGAGATGATGGCCTGCTATGTCGAAGAGAGAGACTCATCCCCAATTTGGGTCGGCTTGTATCGATTAAGTTTTGTCATTATTAACAGGTATTTGCCAAGTTTTAATTGCTGACTGCAATGAATTGGAACTCGCTGCAAAAGCAGAACACAACCTCACCCCTGGAAGAGTTGTTTATTCTAACCCTCCAGTTCTCAATAAAACTTTTCTTAGGTTGGGGAGCAAAAGACACCTTTCGTTACCTGAATGCACAGGTAGAAGGCAAATTATTGAGGGAAGAAAAAAAAGGAGAAAAAGGGAAGGAAATCCCACGGGAGTGCGAAGAAAATCGAAGAAGTCACTCCTGGGAAAAGCTTTGCCATAAAGGAGCTAAACCCACCTGAAATTCCTACTCATTCACTCTTCGCTTCACACTTCCATCCCCACTTACAAGGAGAAAAACCATTAAAGGAGGGTAGGGGGGGTGACCAGACCCAACAGGAATAAAAAGAGAGAAAAAGGGGAAAAAACCTACCTGCGAAGTCTTGTTTGTAGTTTTGGCCAGAAATGGTGAGAAGAAAAAGCATGAAGAAGCCGCGAAGTGTGGGGGGGAGAAAAAGGTGGAAGCGAAGAAACAGCTCCGGTAGCAAACTGTACAAAACCTCGCCAAGAGTGGCGGGAGCTGGACCCGTTGTTCCTGCGGAGCAGGTTAGAACTGATCTCTTTTGGCCACTCCAGGAAACACAAACCTGGGGACGGACTGACGTGTTACGCCTCTTCTAATGACATTTTTTCTTTTTCTTTTCTGTAGGAGAGAGAGGAGAGACCCTGAAACACGCGCCACCTATCTTTGTGGGGCGGGATAATTGAAGCGCCCTGAGCGTGAGCATCATGTGAAAACGTGATCGCCAAGTTTCTCTCTGGGAAAGGATCTGGGATAGATTATACCTTGAAGACTCGGCAAACGCTTTAGTGGAAGAAATGAAATTCCACCTCCCTCCCTTCCTCTCTCTCTCCCTCCCTCCCTCTCGCCTCCCTCCCTCCCTTCTCCACGCCCCCCCGTCAAGCCTTTGGCATCATTATCCTCATCACTAAATCCTACAGAGTACAGGGCGGAAAACCGTGCACACCATTCACAGAACTGGAGAACTCTAAGGGGCGAAAGTTAAAGGGAAAGATCCTGAGTTCTCCGGCTATCTCTAATGACCAGATTGGAGATGTTCATTAAGTTGTGTGGATTGCTCAGCACGGATTCTGGAAACTAAATTCTTGTTCTCTCTCTCTCTCTCTCTCTCTCTCTCTCTCTCTCTCTCTCTCTCTCTCGCTCTCTGCCAGGGGAGGGGGTAATGCTGCATGTGAGCTGCTGTATCCTAGAGCTTATGTTGTGTGTGTGTGTGTGTAATGAATTTCTGGACTGGATCCCAATACTAAAAAGTAGCTTGGCTTTTTAAAATTATATATATTTATATTTATATACATATATATGGTCCCTAAGCAAATTAACATGGATCTATCTACAGCTCAGAGATCTCACTACCAGATCAGGGAGTGTGTGAAGGGAGGCCGTAGAGGAACCTAGCAGGGAAGGAAGAGCGGAATATTAAGCGGCATGGGGTCTAAGTTTGGGAGTGTATATTTTTTGATATTGCAATTAAAGTAAAATTAAAAAGAAAAGACTCCACCTTTGCTCTGAAGGGATTGGTTATGTAAATATGAAAAGGATTTCCTGGAGAATACAGCTTTCTACTGTATGGTTAATTAAATAATCACTCAAAAGCTTCCAACGTGACGCTTCTGTCCTAATCCAATCAGGTTACATAGGTCCTAAACAAGAAAGATATTTTCCACATCTGGAAGTCAGCAATTTAGCAAGTACTGCACATTATTAACCAATTCAGAGCCCACTTCCCAGGGGAATTTTTTTTGAAGTTTAAGTGTTCTTAACCAATGCTCTGCTGTTTTGTTAATCAAAAAGCTGGTTTACACTGCACATAATTGGAACTAATATAGAGGTAAATAAAGACAGCCAAATTTGGGGATGCTGAGCACAGACATTTATCGGAAAAGGAAGAAATTTCTTAGCCTCCAATGATTCAGCCTCAATTTCTTCAAGAACTGTGAGACCCCCCCACCTCTCTTAAAGAGTGAAAGTACTTGAGGACCTCTGAGCACAAATAAACATCAAATCCTACAGCCTTTGTCTCTCTATGCAAACGTAAAGGTGGAGGTGTCAGAAGGATTAAAAAACAGCCTTATCCCAATTTTTCTGTTTTATATTGTTAATGGGTTCTAGCCACAGTTTTCAGTCTGATGCAATCTGAAACAAATAATACCCTGATACACCAGACTTTTACTTATATTAAGATAAACTGCTTTGAACTGGGCTTTGAATGTGTGCCTAAAGCAAGACTTTGAATGCAAGAGTCCCTGGCAATTGCACTCAGAGGAGGGAAAAGCCAACCACATGGATTGCTACATCCACACTCCCAGAGATGCTTGGAGTTGTGTTGTGTGTTTATTGGGGGGGAGGGGAGTGGTGGAGATTGCCCAGCGAGACCAGTCTGCTCTGACTTGCGGATGCAAGCAAGTCAATGTGCACCGTGGGTTGCAGACTCACCTCTGTCCTAACTTGAGTTGTTCTATGATCAATGCAAGGAGCTGGATACATTACTGTTCTTCCCCTGTTACTGTTCTAACAGATAAAATACCTACAGGCGAGGAGCACTCAAGGTTGACAAACTGAAAATGAATCCAAAAGAAAGGGGACATTTAAAGAAAGGGAGAAGGAAGGAAGGAATGAAGGATAGAAGGAAAGAAAGAAGAAACATTCCCAACAGGGGTCATATACATTTTCTATTTTAAAACTTTCTGAAAATTACGTCTCTATATTAAAAATATTTGTATGACTTACCAAGTTTCTCTTCTGAGAGCTCTATTATTAATATCCCCTTTTTTTCTTCCTTTCCCCACCTCCCCAATTTTATTTTATTTTTTAAAAAATGCCAGCCTGTTTTCCTGAGAAGTTTGCTTTTCAGTCTCCCTTCTCGCCGCGTTCCCGAGGAAAAAGGAGCCCATGGCGTGAAGAGAATCCAGGCTGGACTTAGGCTTTCCGGAGCCTAGGTAGCCATTGGAGACCTCAAGCACACACACACACACACACACACACACACACACACACACGGTAAAGCTTCAGGTCAAAGGATCCAATCAAACAGTTAACAAATCACTTGTCTTTATTATGTATATTAATGTCAGGTTACTTAGGATCTGACTTAAAAAAGAAAAGACTCAAGTATTTCCATGAAAAACACCTAATCATCTGATTACTCCGGGCTCTGTAATTGTTCAAGTGGCAGGAGGCAGACCCAACACTTAGCACTAGGAGTTCCGACCACGCAAGTATTTGATTTGGGGTTAAATAAAAATAAAAAATAATAAAAAACAAGAAATACGCAAGAGTTTCCTTCAAGGTGGGTACTTGGATGGAGGCACCGGGCTGGAACCCCGCGAGGGGCGAGCGCTCCCGACCGCTGCCCTCTGCGCCCCCCTCCACCCCCGCCCCCTCCCCGCGCCTTCGCTAACACGCCCCCTGGCTCTCCCCTCCTCATTTGACCGGGAGAGTTCCCACCAACGCAGCGAGAGGGGGAATCGGGAGGAAGCCGGAATATAAATTTGTTCCGAACACTCCCTCAGTTGGAAGGCCAGGTCGGGGACAATGGGGATCGTGGGATCAGCGCGACGCCGGGGGAGCGCTGGACACAGGGAAAAGTCGAGAAAGGACTGGGGGCTGCGAGCCTGCTGGCTTCTCACACTGCTCAGCGAGCCCTGCAAAAGAGCCGTGGCTTCTTCCCAGTCTGTTTTCCCTATTAATAATCCATTTCGAGATTAACGCAGGCGAAGGGGATTAAAACAGCAGATACATGCAAAACGCGAAATAATGTAGCAATCAACAGTGGGGGCCCAGAGATCATTCTTTAGGGTTTCTCGGAGTGAAACAAAACGCCTCCCTGAGGATGCCTCCGCTCAGACCGAGGGAGAAGATGCACCCTGCCTTCAATTCCTCCAGCCGCAACCTGGGGCCAGTGGCGGCTTCACCTTTCCGCCGATGTCCTCAACTTTCACACGGTCTCCCCTCTCTCCCCTGCTGCCCGGGCGCTGTGGCCGGCGGGGAGACCCAAAGAGTTACAGTGTTTCTGCCCTTGCACACACAGGAATTCCAATCTGACCACAGCTAATGATTTTTTTTTAAAGCAAATTCTGTTTATTTTGAACCATGTGGAGGGCTGGGGTTGGGGGGCGGGAAAGACCAATTCTCGTTTTGAAACGGACTTGATAATTTGATCTGGAGGAATGATTTCGCCCCTGTGCTGTTGCACAAAAGGTGGGCAACTTCTTTTAGAGTTGCAAGCAAAGGGTGATAAGGGGGACCCCTGCCTCGGGGGGGTGTGTGGAGGGGGTGGGGAGGGGGCCGGCAGGGGGTCCAAGTCAAGCCAAACGGCTTTCTCACGTGCAAACTCGCAATCCAATCCTTTCGGAGTTGAGCCTGGGATAGGAGGGGAAAGTCTATTTTTAAAAAATCATAAGCATCTTTCGGAGAAGCCCTTTTACAAAACTGGACCAGAGACCCACGGACCTTCCGTAACATCCCTGCTGGAGGCCCGCGGGCTGTGGAATCTCGCGCGTCACCTGGTCCCGCAGGGCCACCAGCTGAGGGTTCGTTTCATTCTCTTGTATTTTATGCGATTTTTTGAAAGTTCAGGCTGAATCTCGGCTTCAGTGCTTATTGCCAGCGTCTCCAGTGACAGGAACCAGCAAACTTCAGGACTCAAATGAGCGTCTTAATTTATTGATGCAAAACCAGGTCTGCTGGGCTCCCCCAGTTCTGGGCGCGCTCGGTCCTTCCCACCCCACCCCGCCCCGCGCCCCCAGCCTCGCTCCCCCCATTTGATCTCTGAGTAAGGCCCAGCCGCACCGGCAGAGAGCACGTGGGGTGCGGTGGAGGGGGTCGCCCCTGCCCGCCCGTCCCCGCCTGGGAAGCCCGCGACCCCCGGTCAGCTGACCTGGCTCTGTCGCCCGCTCCCCGCCCGCCGCCCCGTTTCCGGTCCCCGGGGTCCGCGAGCTGCGCCCCGGAGCGGGAGCCGGAGCGGCCGCGGCCGGGAGGTGATGCCGGGGGGCTGATTAGCATGAGAAAGGCTGTGCCTGTAAAAGCCTCCTCCACGCGACTGTCAATCTCCCCGGGGAGGAAAAGGGGCCTGTAGGAGTCACCAGAAAACTTGGAGCAAGTTGCAGGCGACGCAGGCCCGAGGAGGTGGCTTTGGTCTCAACTTGGAAGGCGGTGGCGTTCGGGGCGCGGACGCCAGCAGCCTCGCTAGGGAATTGGAAACCCCAATCCTGCCTTCCCTCCCTCCCTCCCTCTTGCCCTCCTTGCGGCCCTCGCCGCCCTTTATCCTGCTTTTCTTAAAAATTCTTTCCCAACCGTTTCCTCTATTTTCCTTTCTTTCTGCTATCTCTCCCTTTTGCAATCTCCTGTTTTGTTTCTCAACCTCCCCCTTTCCACCTCGCTCGGATTCGCTCCTGCCGCCCCTAGAGATCCGGATTTCTCCTTTCGTGCGAAGAATTCCATGTTTAATAGGTGATTAATCGACCAGCTGGAGGGCAGAGACGCCCTGGCTAAAACAACTCCCTGGGTCTTCCGAAAAGCAAGTTCCCCAGGTGTTGGTGAAAAGTACAAACATAAAAATCAGTAAATGCTTCAGTCATCATTAATGCCTTCTTATTCTGAATTCCATCAACCCACGTGGACTTTAAAAAAGATTCCGCCCCACACCCCCTTGACAAAAACCCGAATAATACTTGGCCTCTTTAGAGTTCAGCAGAGGTGAAAAAAAATTTTTAATTTATGATGAGATTTTATTGCATAACAGGCTTTAGAAATTGCAATAGAAGATGAAAATAAATGTAAGATGCTTTTTAAAAAATTGCTAGTTGGAAAGTGTAAACAATTCCCAAAGCATCCCATGCCCAACAAAGATTGATCAGTTCAGAGAGAAACATCATTGCTGGCATTTTGTCCAGTGCTCTGCCAATTCACAGCTTGAGCTGTGAGGTTCCTTGGGCAAGCTGCCTGATGATCAGGTGAGTGAATGCAGAACTGTTTGTCATGAACGTGACTGTTTATTTTCTTAAATTTTCTTATTTTCCTGTCTTTCATTTGGGGCATGTTTGTTGTTCTAGTAAATTTCAGAATATGCGCTTATTTACAAGTTGTTTACTATGTTTAATTTTTAAGACTTGTAGAAGTCCATTGAACATGTAGTTTAAGCACTATTTCTAGGCCAAGAAAAATAAAGATACATTAGAAAGATTCCTTTTATGCTTCATAATTATTAATTGACATTTCATGATGAATAATTAATCATTTGAATAATTTTGGTATCTCTGATCTGAACACATATTTGCATATCTAATGCTTGACTTTAAATATGTAGTTTTACCAAAAAAAATCCTTTCTCTCAGGACAAAGAAACAAAGTAACATTTTCACATGAAATTTCCTTTTAATACTTGTAAAAGTTGGAGTTACAGTCTTTTTAGCTATCCATGCAACTTTTTAATTGCAAACCTTTTATTAGCAATTATGTACAAACATGTAACAGAATTACAATTAATTAGGAAAGACAATACCGTATAAAATCTGAGCCACCCTCCTCCCCAATGTGGAGATATATGCTAATTACCATATCTTCTTATTGGAATTTGGTCATTGAACTTTTGGGGTATGTCTAATTATACAAGTCCAAGTAGGAAATTGAGGCAATTGACAAATAATTGAAAGCTGGTATCTGAGATATTTTTTCTTTTTAAGCATCTTAATAAATGGACTGGTTTAAAGTTATTTTAAATAACTAAGCAAGACTATATCTGATATTTTTAGAACCCTGTACCAATTGAAGCCCATTTGGAAAACTGCACTTTCTGATTACTACCTGAATGATTACAAGCAATTTCCTCAGCTTCCTTATATATAATGCATAGATATGAAGAGGACCCTTTCTTTAAGGTTCCTGGGTTCCTGGGCTGGAGCGATAGTCCAGCGGGTAGGGCGTTTGCCTTGCATGCGGCCGACCCATGCCGGCCTGGGTTCGATCCTCAGCATCCCATATGGTTCCCTGAGCACCGCCAGGAGTGGTTCCTGAGTGCAGAGCCAGGAGAAACCCCTGAGCATTGCCGGGTGTGACCCAAAAAAGCAAAAAAAAAAAAAAAATTCTATTGAGAATTCATGCAATGCCCCAAACCACTATAGTGTAGCTTTATTATTATAATGCAAAATTGAAAAGCAGCATGTTTTATTGTTATACATAATTGATTTCTTTTAGTACAAATATATGAATTTGGAAGTTTATCGTGTTGTCTTTGAGTGTAAGGGTTAAATGTGCAAAGCTCAGAAAACGGTCTTGAGCAAGACTTATGAGGAAAAAAAAAATAGGGCAAACTTACAATTTTGAAGACCAGGAATTTGGCTGTTGAACACGAGTTGCCGTAAGACCATTCATAATGAAGTGAGCGTTCCCTTTTGGAACCATAGTTAGTCTAGGGTTTGCACTAATTTCTGGTAGCTATGGAGGAGGAGAGAAATCAGTTTATTAAATGAAAACTGAAATTCCAAAATCTCCTAAGTGTCCATAATACCAGATTTTCTTTTTGATACAAAGCTGAAAAAAAAATCAATGCAAGTGCTAGTGGGGAAAGCCATTGCAATGTTTAATCTCAAAAGGATCACTTTTTGTTGTTTGACGACTCCTCAAACACTTAAAAGTTTCCTTAATCATTTTTTTTCTCAAGCATCAGTTCTATGCTCCTTGCTGGCTGCATCCACCAAAAGGGCCCTGAGGACACTAGTTTAGAAGCTTGAAGATGACTTTCACCTTTTCCCTTCTTAACGGGAAATGATACTAGAAATCGTTTGCCCCTACAAATTGTCTAGTGACTGGACAGTGACTTCATGCTGCTTTGTGGTCTTGTTTAGTCCTTATTTTACGACTGACAGACTTAGTACTCTACTTGGTTCTCATATGGCCCCATTGTATGCATGATTTCTCCTGGCTTTGTTTCTCTAGGGCACTTAACTATATAAACCTTACTCACAAGCTTGCTCTTCATGCTAATCACAACTGTGAAATAATAATCACGAAGGAAAAAGGAGTGATTCTTTTTTTCTAGGGGTGGTGGTTTTAGTTGTCACCTGAAACAATGACTTTGAAGTGACTGTCTCTTCATACACCGTTGAATCAGCTGGGTCTATCTCCGTGGCCAGCACCTTATGCACATATATGCCCTCAATTTCTCCTATTTTTTCCAGACATCCTTCCAAGCCCTACCTGTCCATCCATTCTGCACACTGCTATGTGACCCACTTTACATCCTTTTGAATCATTTGGTTTATACTTGCATTACCGTCTATTGCTTATTTTGCTTTTCGGTCTAATGCTATAGGTTTTGTTCCAGTTATAATATTGGCTTTGGTCCAGTGCTCAGGTTGAATGCTTTCTCTGGCTTTGTGGCACTGACTCCTCAGCTAAAGTACATCTTCTGGTTAAGTCGCCCATTCAGGACCCTTAGTTTGGGAAACTTCCATGGATAGTTTCCTCCTAGTTCTCCCTAGCTCCAGTGTTAGGTCAAGCACAGAGTGAGTCAGCGAGTGATGAAGAAGAGATCATGACACAGGCATCTCCAAGAATCATTTGAATTTTGCATACAATCTCTTTTCTCACTGGCTAACTGGGAGTTTGGTATCAGTACACTGTACGCTAGATTCCTTGGAGTCTTCTCAATGATACTCAAAGATATTACAATAGTGGCAAAGATAGAAGTGTTGGAATTAGATGGACAGGATTTGACTCACCCCACCCCCACCCGCAGCCCCCTGCTTTGTGAGGATCAATTGTATATTGAGGACAAATAATCAACAACTGTAAACCTTATTTTAATATGATTTTATTTTAGGCCCTGTGATTTACGGTGCTGCTAAGAGGTGCCACTCCCTCTGGTGCTCTGCCCAGCAGTGCGGGCCAGATGGTTGAGTGCTCAGCTGCTG
Source organism: Cryptotis parvus (assembly GCA_021461705.1). Classification (NCBI taxonomy): domain Eukaryota; kingdom Metazoa; phylum Chordata; class Mammalia; order Eulipotyphla; family Soricidae; genus Cryptotis; species Cryptotis parvus. The sequence goes on from JAJIBD010021023.1 coordinate 800,110, forward strand.
GTGCTTGGGGGCTGCGAGGGCCACATTCAGCACTGCCTGGTGGCCACGTGGTACTGGGAATTGAATAGTGAGCTCCTCTCACACATGCTAGACATGTGTTCTACCACTTCAGCTCAGTTTCCAGTCCTACACCTCATTTTGATTATTATTTCATTAATTTTGTGTTTTGGATGACACCTGGTTTTGCTTGGGATATGCTCCTGGTTCAGTACTATGGGATCACTCTTGGTGGTGCTTGGGGGCCCATGTGGTGGTGGGGATTGAACCCTGGCCTCCTGCATGCACAACATGCATTAAACCTGTTGAGCTCTCTCTAGCCCCTGATCCTAGTTTATAAAATAAGTCAAAGAATACTTAGCTACAAGCTGGTTGTGATGAAGGCAAAAGTGACTATACTTATAAAATATCCAGTACAGTTTGGTATGTCATAAATTAGAATTCTTTCCTTTATATATATATATATATATAACAGTCTTCCCGTTCATCATCGATTTGCTCGAGCGGGCCCCAGTAACATCTCCATATGTCCTGTCTCATGCTAGTAGAGCCCAAGGCATCTGCTTGCTCCAGGAACATAAAGAGCCCCAATCCATTCGGAATGAGGTCTATAATTGTTACTGGTATTTGGCATATATCAAATACGACACGGGTAGCTTGCCAGGCTCTGCCGTGCAGGTAGCATACTCTTGTAGGCACCTCTAAGTCCAGCATTTATTGATGAACAGCGCAGCCGCAAGCGGCTGCTTGAGCCGGGCGCTGATAGGCTGGTCTGCTGGGTGGAGGTCTGACGAGAGAGAAGTCCGGATGTGGAAAATGGAGGCCCTCATGGAGTGGGGGGTCTTCTGGCTTGTTGCGAGGCTCTGCTGGGATGGTGGGCCAGGACTAGAACCCACCATCCCTCCCGGGCGCCTCATGAGTGGCTGGTCACAGGGAGAGCCAGTAGCAGCTCTGCCCCATGTCTGCAAGTCTCTGGACCGGCATACCTGAGCCGGATTTAAGAAAGACTGCTGCAGGGTGGAACTCGATGAGCCGGGCGCTGATAGGCTGGTCTGCTGGGTGGAGGTCTGACGAGAGAGAAGTCCGGATGTGGAAAATGGAGGACCTCATGGAGTGGGGGGTCTTCTGGCTTGTTGCGAGGCTCTGCTGGGATAGTGGGCCAGGGCTAGAACCCACCATCCCTCCCGGCACCTCGTGAGCGGCTGGTCACAGGGAGAGCCAGTAGCAGCTCTGCCCCATGTCTGAAAGAATATATATATATGAAAGAATATATATATACATATATATTTATATATATATGAAGTTAAATAATAAAAAATCTGAAATGCATGTAGGAGGTGTTGGAGGTCATGCCTATTCTCATATTATGTAATTATTTCATGATTTTATTAGCGGGGAGTTGAATCCGTTTTTGCACTATGTAGAAGTAGGGCCTCCTGATAACAGAAACTAGAAGAGCAACGTGGAATTTCTCAACATGGAGTCTAAGGGACAGGACTGTTGATAATATCATCATAATAACCACCCCTGAGAGGAATAAATGTTATTTTTGTAGAAACACCTACTTATAATTTTATCATATACTTTTTTTTTTTTTTTTTTGCTTTTTTGGGTCACACCCGGCAATGCTCAGGGGTTACTCCTGGCTCTGCACTCAGGAATTACTCCTGGCGGTGCTCAGGGGACCATATGGGATGCCGGGGATCGAACCGGGCCGGCACAGGCCGGCTGCGTGCAAGGCCAACGCCCTACCCGCTGGGCTATCGCTCCGGCCCCTATCATATACTTTATATATTGTTGAAAATACCCAGTCCTCTCTCCCCTGTTGATTTCCCCATTTGATCTGACCTAGGAGGAAGCTTTCTGGCAGTCAGCAGCCTGGGGAGAGAATGTGTCCGACTGTGCCGGCCCTGTGGGCGAGCACAGCGATTCTAAAGGAGCCTGACAGTCTAGGGTGTGCTCCAGCCCCGCGACTAAGGGAGGGGAACCCGCGAAGTATGGTGCAAGCACTCAAGGACAAAGTGTGCCGTGCAGGCTGAGCACTCCGCCAACCACGAGTGGCCTCTGGTCATCACAGTAACATCCACGAAATGGGAAGGGGAAGAAAGTGTCCAAAAACTTGTGAATTTTACTCGAACTCCAAAGAGTTGAAGCAATGGGAGGAGCTAAAAGGGTGAGAAAGTTTCCCTGCATTCTTCTTTCCTGCTTCTAGCTGGGTGCCACAACAGAGGTTTACATTTGAAAATAAAAGAGAAAATAAAAGGTGAGCTATTAGATGGTCTGGACGTTGCTTCACTTTCCTGCTTGCGAGTCTGGTTGTGTCAGCAGGGCTTGGCGTGAGCCACTGTGTATGTGACTTTTCTACCCTCTGCCCTAGAAAGTTGATGTCAGGGGAGGACTGGGCGGTGGACACAGGGAGCATATTGTTCCACTGGTTCTGCTACAGTGCAAACCAGGCTTCTCTCAATCTCTTTCTGGAACTAACTTTTGCTACACAGGCAAAAAATCTGTTCCTATTAGGTTTTGATCTTGGCCATTGTGGAACCCATAAGTATGGCTCCTGTGGCAAGGGGTAATTTTCCTGGACTGAGGAAAGCTGGCTCACCTATTGATCTTGGCACATGGCTAGTACCCTGTAGACAAGAGGGACAGAACAAAGCTGAGAGTGAACATAAAACTCCTGACCTTTTAAAAAGAAGGGAGAATTGACCCCCCCACCCTCATTCTTTTAAAGCATAATTTCTATGTACTTATATAGAGTTTCAATTCAGATAAAGCAGATAAATTCTGAGTTGCATTATGTGGTAATGATATGATGTATTGAAAAGTTATATCCAATAATTTAGTGCCGTCATTCCATAAAGATGATCTAAATAAAAGTTTTGCTGCTGTTGGGAGGATTCGCGTATGAGGGAGATACAGTCATAGTTATATGTAACAGGCTGTCGGTGGCATTTGAAATCTCAGTGGACTTTGAATTTGGGGCAAATTCACTCCTTTTTATGTTATTAAAGCAAAGTATCTCTACTTTGCTTTTTTTTGTGGAAGGGAGGACACGTGCCTGCTCAGGGTTTATTCCTGGCTATGTGCTCAAGTATCACCCTTGGTGGTGGGGAGAGATCATTCCTCGTGGGGCGGGCATCAACCTGCATTTAGCCTGCTTGGAAGGCAAGCTCCTTGGCCCAGTACTATCTCCCTAGCCCTACTCAGAATCTCTTTAACCATTTACTTCCTTTGAATATTCAATTATTAACTAGTTTGACAAGTGAAGGTGAACTTCCTTTGATATGTCTACCGCAAATCCTTGGAATAAGGCCTGCTTTGTAGTAAGTAGTTGTTTATCATGTCCGCCATTCATTAAGGGTCTTAATAGGCATTTCACCTGATTTTCTATTCCACACTTATAGCAATTTAAGATAAGATTGAGATTGGGGCCTGAGCGATAGCCCAGTGGGTAGGGCGTTTGCCTTGCATGCAGTCGGCCCTTGCCGCCGGGTTCAATCCCGGCATCCCATATGGTCCCCCAAGCACCGCCAGAAGTAATTCCTGAGTGCAGAGCCAGGAGTAACCCCTGAGCATTGCCGGGTGTGACCCAAAAAGCAAAAAAAAAAAAAAAAAAAAGATTGAGAATAGTTAAGACTTAAAGTGAGGGAATATATCTATATATACCCATTCAATCTTATTTCTTTTTCACATTACTTATCACAACTATTTTGTTCTCCCTCTTCTGTGTCAATTTTATACACAATATTAAAAATTGAAGGAAAAATGAAATGAAGAATTGTATATATATACACACACATATATATCTTTCTCTTTGAATGGCTCAGCATAAAAAGATGAGTCTTTTTCTGCTTTATTTTTAGATTAAATATATTAAGATTTAATAAAATATTTTTTATAGAGATATAAAACATAAAGTGAGAACAGCAAAGTATAAGGTTTGCTTATAAAGTCAGTGTGAAGTTGTAATTCAGGATAAATGTTTCCTTCACTTCCCAACACCACACAAGAGCTACGTAAAGCAATCAGAGAAATTGGGGAGTTTCTGATTTCCCTGTTTCTTTAGGTAAAAGGGCAGGCAAGGTGGGTTTCCTGCAGCAGCTTCATTTTTATGTAGAGTAGTAACTGGTTGCCCAAAGACATTATGGAGAAAAGTCTAAGTTATATATCCAGTGCTTTCTTTAATACTCTTTCTCTTCTTCCCTTTGCTCCAAGCCCTATTTCTCTGGAGCACTCACCTTTTTAATTTTTTTACCTTTCTTTTGATTCTCTCTATTCAGAGGAAAATCTATATTTCAAAGATATCCTTGTCCACAGTCTTCAAATAAGCTTTGCTTTTGAATAGTAAGATATGGCCTCAGAATTTGAAATTTCCACTGTGTGGCAAAAAATTGCCTGGAGGAAACAAAATGTTTACCTGAAATATGTTGACAGTATGATAGGATTGCTCTATGCCAAGTGCCTAGGACTGAACTAGTACATAAGAGGTGCTGAAGAGAATTTTGTTGAATGAATGCATAAGTGAATATTATGTAAAAAAACCAGACTTAAGACAACAGATGACATTTGTTTTATATGGCTAATAAAGGTTAGGAGGCATTTATGTAGGGACAGAAATTACCTATTGTTACAAACAGACTTGACTATTATTTGATTTTTGAATTCTGGGTATATTTTATTTCCAATATGAAATATCCAAATCATTTACCAAGCAAGAGATTTAACAGTCCCTCAGTCACTGACTTGCAAAGGAAATTTTCAATACAAATAAAGTCATACATATTTATACTAGGGTAATTCAAAATAACTTCCTCACATAAGCACTGCTACGTTCAAATAAAATCTTGCCAACACTTCTGAGTACATTGCTTTAAGAAAAAAAACTGCTCCCTGTAGCGTCCGAACTATTTAAAAAATCTTGCCAACTTCCTCAACATACATCAGTTATCTCTGTTCAAATCACTGACAAGAATTTAAAAACTGCTTCATCAGAACAACTGTTACCCTTTCTCATCTCGAGTTAGAACCTGATCTTCTAAAAAGGACCATATTTACAGCTTCTTTTGAAATTTTGAAACCATTTGGCTGATATGTTTTTGCTACATTTTCTTTTCCTGATTTAATTACTGGGGACATTTGCATGAAGGCAGGAGAGGGACAGAAGAATTTTGTCTTATGGGTTCATCTGTTTCTGGTGCTTATTCCCCACCTGAACTCAGTTTCTGATTTTTTCTTCCTTTCTTTTCCCTTTTTATTTTAATAAGTGGGAGGCTAGACTGAAAGCGAGGAAGTTGCTGGTGGTAAAATGAAGTGCAGAATTAGGGACATGGGAGGTTGAAACGTTGGTCTGGGATACGATGATAAATTTTCGTGTGGGTTCTTATTCATGATCAGCCCATCATGTCAGTAACACAGGTCATAACTGACAAGGTTGGAAAACTGGACAGCAAATGCTATGGCGAGATTCCTGCTTTTCAAAGAAAACCGTGGCTTCTCTGTCGAAGGTGTTACTTCTCTGTTGAAGGTGTTGTCAGGCATCAGAGCAAACAATGAAGCTGCCATGTGGAGGTTGGCACACACTCCTTAGATGACCGGTCAAATATGTGGAAGGAGATAAAGTGATATGTCACATTAGTATTTTTTTTTTTTGGGTCACACCCGGCAATGCTCAGGGGTTACTCCTGGCTCTGCACTCAGGAATTACTCCTGGCGGTGCTCGGGGACCATATGGGATGCCGGGATTGAACCCGGGCTGGCATGAGCCGGCGCGTGCAAGGCAAACGCCCTACCCGCTGGGCTATCGTTCCGCCCCCACATTAGTATTTTACCATTTGGCTAATACTTGCAGTCTTCCTAAGGAGACTCTGACTTGAATACTCAACACCTTTACCTGGAGGCTCAAAGGCAGGTAGAAATGTCTATGTTGAGAGCTAAAGGCCTTGGGTTTTCAACATGTCACTTTCTCCCATATTGCCCAGCTTGGTAAAGAGCATCATTGTCCATTCTGTCATCCAAGCAAACTCTGGGCTTGCCTTCGCTAGTTCTTTACCTTTGCCTCCATGCTTAATAGGTCAGCAAGTGCCAAAGCTCTGATCTTCATAAGTTCCTCAAATGCATGCCAGTTCCTCAATCTTCCACATTTACACGTCCTTCCCAGATAATTTCTTTCCTGGAAGACTCAGCCTAACTCCTAACAGGCTCTCCTGTTTCCAATTTTTCCTCATTCCTAGGGATTCACCACATCGTCAGGAGAATGAGTGAGTAAATCTGCCCGCTTCACTGCTGAGTACAAATGTGACAAGCCACCATTCCCTTTCCGGTAATGAAAGGTCTCCAATGCACTCCTGCTGTGCTTCTCAAACTCAGGTAACCCTAAGCTTTAATTCAAAGCTCAAGTATTTAGCTTTGAATTGCGTTTAACTTAAAAATTGGGTTTTTTTTTGGGGGTGCAGGGAAGGCACATCTGGCAGTCTTCTGGGGATGCTGCTGCATCATGCCAGTGGTGGCTGGGGGCCTCTGGAGCAGAGATCAAAGCCAGGCCCTTCAGCATGCAAACCATGGGCTCATTGGGCGAGCTGTCCAGCCCTGGTATGGGTATTTATGTCTTATTCATAAGTTATTCCTTTGAGGTTAGAAGACATCGACTTCAGTTTCATTTCTCTGATTTTGGTTTCGGGTAAAATGGTGAATCCAAGAAGCATGGCATGATTATCCCTGCTAACTCCAAGACTCAGACCTCCATAGCGCCAGTGGGAGCTAACCGAGGTTCTTTAACACAAGCATGGGGTTCTGTTAGGTGGACCCTTTATTCTCAATCTCCTTTCCCATTGCTCTTCCTGCTCTTTATTACTATTGTCTCTGTCCTCCTGCCCCAGCAAATTCACTCTCTCTCTCTCTCTCTATCTATCTATTTATCTCTCTCTCTCTCTCTATCTATCTATCTATCTATCTATCTATCTATCTATCTATCTATCTATCTATCTATCTATCTATCTATCTATCTATCTATCTATCTATCTATCTATCTATCTATCTATCTATCTATCTATCTATCTATCTATCTATCTATCTATCTATCTATCTATCTATCTATCTATCTATCTATCTATCTATCTATCTATCTAATCTGTCTGTCTGTCTGTCTGTCTGTCTGTCTGTCTATCTATCTATCTATCTATCTATCTATCTATCTATCTATCTATCTATCTATCTATCTATCTATCTATCTATCTATCTATCTATCTATCTATCTATCTATCTATCTATCTATCTATCTATCATCTCTATCTCTTTCCTCTCCTTTTGGTTTCCAATATAGATCGCTTGCAATACAGATATTAAGAGGTTATCACGTTCATTCCTTTACCCATTTTCAGCTCTCAGTCCTTATCCAGAGTGATAAATTCCAGCTGCCATTGTCATATAGTCCCTTTCGATCCCAACTGACTTCTCCCCAGCAATTGGGGCAGGCTTCCAACTGTGGACCACTCCTGGCCCTTTTTTCTACTGTTCATGGGGATTGGATATTAGTCTATTATTATTTTTTTAACATTTCATTATACCACCGTGAGATATACAATTACAACGTTGTTCACGCTTGGGGTTTCGGTCACATGGTGTTCCAGCACCCGCCCTCCACCAGTGCCCCTCAGCCACCACCCATGTCCCCAATTCCCTCCCCCTCCCACATCCCGCCTAAATGGCAGGTTCTTTATCTCCTCTCCCTCTCTCTCTCCTCCTTCTCCCACACATTGTGGGTTGCACTCACGCACACTTAGAAGCCATCATTTGCATTTTTTGTCTGTATTTAATGCTCAGTTCTATGTTAGTATCAGAACTTTAGACATTTATTCACTCATGTTCCTTTCTCTATCTAAACCAACCTCTGACTCCCACAGGCTTGTGGTAATTTCCACTTTTGGTAAGATCACCTAGTATATTTATGTCATGCAAATAAATGCAGTCATTCTATGTCTCTCTCTTTCCTTCTGACTAATTTCACTCAACATGATTCTTTCCATATCCATCCATTTATAGCAAAATTTCATAACTTCATTTTTTCTGACAGCTGCATAGTATTCCATTGTGTAGATGTACCACAGTTTCTTTATCCAGTCATCAGTTCTCGGGCATACTGGTTGTTTCCAGGTTTTGGCTATTGTGAACAGTGCTGCTATGAAAATAAAAGTGGGGATTGTGTTTCCGCTGTGCGTTTTGGCTTTCCAGGGTATATTCCCAGGAGCGGTATGGCTGGGTCAAAGGGGAGCTCAATTTCTAGTCTTTGGAGGAATGTCCATATTGTTTTCCAGAAAGGTTGTACAAGTCGACATTCTCACCAACAGTGTATGAGAGTCCCCTTTTCCCCTTAGTCTATTATTATGTTTTTATTTTAAAAAATTATATATCCCACAGATGAGTATAATCATTCTAGGTCTGTCCCTCTCCTTTTCACTCATTTTACTCAGCATGATATTATGTCCATTTATTTGTAAGCTAATTTCATAGCTTTATTTTCCCCAATAGCTTTGTAGTATTCCATTGTGTAGACGTACCATAGATTTTTTTTTTTATCAGTCCTCTGTTCTTGGGCACTTGGGTTGTTTCCATATTCTGGCTATTGTGAGCAGTGCTGCAATGAACACAGATGTGCTGATGTGTGTCTGCTGTGTGTCTTTGGGCCCCAGTGTATATTCTCAGAAGAGGTATTGCTGGGTGACCAAGACATTTGCAGTTTCTTATAGGACCTTTGTCTATACTGTTTACTCTATCAACATTGTGGTTTCCTATTCTTTTGATTGACTTTTTGGTTCATTCTTCCACCCTCCTTTCAGGTTATCTTTTTTTTTTTTTTTTTTGGGGCGGTCACACACGGCAATGCTCAGGGGTTACTCCTGGCTCTGCACTCAGGAATTACTCCTGGCGGTGCTCGGAGGACCATATGGGTCCTGGGGGAGAAGTCAGTTGGGATAGAAAGGGACTATATGACCTCCATATGACCATATGCCAGGGATCGAACCAGGGCCGGCACAGGCCGGCCGCGTGCAGAGGGCAAATGCCCTACCTGCTGGACTATCACTCCGGCCCCCACCTTTCAGGTTATCTAAGTTCCTGGTCTTAGGTAGGTGTGAAACTTAATGGTCAGTAATGCACTCTTCCTTTTAAATATGACCTTTAGGAATCCAGGGTTCCTGTCATTTTTATCTTTATACCTCATTGTATCCTGAATGTCATTTTTATCTTTGTACCTCATCGTGCCTTGAATGCAATAGTCACCCATCCCAAGTTCATTTTGTTGAAACCCCAACTCCCAATATGATGGAATATTGAGATAGGAATTTGGGGAGGTAATGAGGTTTAGATGAGGTCATGAGACTGGTGAATCCCTGTCAGAATTTGTGCCCCATAAGAAGAGTAAGGAAAAGTTTAGTCTTTTCTTACAGCCCCTCCTGCTCTGATGTACCTAGTAAGGAAAGCCCATAGAACACACAACAAGAAGGCCCTCTGCAAGTCAGATGCCAGGAAAGGGGCTTTCCCCTAGGGAACGAAATGGACTAGTACCATGAGCTTTCCAAACTGAAACTTTCCAAACTGAAGCATAAATATCTGCTTAAGCCCACCACTCCGAGATATTTTGTTACAGAAGTCAGAGCTAACATAGAAGACCCCAAGTCCTACTTAGTGTCTGAACATAGTGAACATTTAAGTACTTTTTATTTGCTTTGTGGCCACACAATACTCTGTTAAAGGTTTATTCTTACATCTGTGCTCACGAATCACCCCAGGCATAGCTTAGGATACCATATGTGGTACAGGGGACTGATGGGAGTTGGTAGCACCTTAAAACTAATACTACCTCTCTGACTCCACTGCTTTTTGAGCTGAATGTGAATGTCACAGTGTAAACTAGTTTTCATCCCTGAGCAAAGAACTCCAATCACATGCGGTTTCTACTTATAATGTAATTAGCCACAAGAAGGCTGTAGCCTACCCCTGTCTCGTAATAATAGGACATCTAAACATCGGAAATGTCTCGTATTTCTGAAAATCTTGTATTTATTTTAGACATGCATTTGCAAGAGCATTAAAATAAAAATACCTTTCTCACGTAAAACATTTTCAAATGTCAAAGCCTTTACACAGGCCTTATCATACTTGATTCTTACAATAAACTTTCAAGATTGGCAAATATTATTGTGCCAAATTTGGAAAAACAGGAAAGGAAGATGTCATGGAGTAACACAAGATGATCAAACCCAGTTTGGGAAGTTTGTATGTGTGTTTCAGATATGGAGACATCTTTGTGAAACTGGCAAAAAGCAAATCTTACAATAATCCTGACGTTGACGAGGGTGCATGCGGGAAGCTTGCTGTATAGTCCTGTCGGACCAAGGTCAGTAAAAGTGGAACTCGGGGTCCCTTGATGCGGTTTAGTCTTTTCTACAGCCCCTCCTGCTGAGAATTCCTATCTGTGTGCCTTGAGAAAGGAAGGCTTGGTTTAGGGAAAGCAGCCCAAAGAAACTTTTTCTTTTCTTTCTAACTGATTCTGTTCCTTGTCTTTGGTACATCAAGAAGCTAAATTATAACTAGAACTCTTCAAGAGAGGAGTTTGGGAATAAAATTGGAAAATTAATTTTGTTAACTTGGGAGTGATGATTAGGGGCAGCGATCACATAGAAGCTGAACATTTTAAAATGATTTGCTTCTTTTGCCACGAGTGCATACAATTCTTAATTTCAAGTAAACATAATGAGACAATTTGAATACATATGTTACCTACAATTTTGTAGAATTACTTTCTGATAGATGTAAGTTTCAACAAAACCTGTATTTTAAATAATTCTGTCAACCACAACTGTTGGTTTGCAGTAAGAAGTTGCCTTTCATTTCTCTTAGGAATTTTTTTTTATAAAGCAAGCTTGGCAGTTATTCCTTCCAAGGGTAATCATGTCACAGAAGAGAGTAGGGTTGGCTCAGCAGCAAAACCTTGCAAGTGTGAGACCACAGGTTTGATGGGTGTAACCCATGTACTCATGTAGCCCACATGCTTGGAATCCAGTTTTTGTGGTTTTGCTCTCTGAACCCTGAGCTCCATCACAAGGTGAGTGAGCTTGAGGGCACTGCAAGGTGTGTGTGAGCATCTCCACCACAGAAAAGCTTGTGACTTTCCAATAAACACAAAAGTAGAGATGTGTGAGCACTGAGGCCAGGAGTAAAACCATAGCGAGAGAACAGCCAGACGGAGTTTGAGCACCACAGTCAAGAGTGGTGCTCAAATCCCCGTCCCTTCATTTCACAACTCATGGTGTGTGCAACTCCAGTGATTGCAGCAACAAGAAAGGGAAGATGGGGGAAATTTCACAGAAGTTAATGAGATAAAGGAGACTAGCTTATATTTGTTTTTGTTTCTTGGATTTCACCCAAAAAGCTCTTCTTACTTTTTGCTTGGAGCTCAGGGATCACTGTGGGTGGGCTCACGGGACCACATAGTGTACATGCAAGCAAGTGTCTGACCTGCTTCATATTTGAAAGTCTGGAGATAGTATGGTAGTTTGGGCTCATGCTTAGCATGGCTGCTTCAGAGTTCAGTGTGATTCCTGTCACCACCTGGTCTCCTGGTCATCATTGCTGGGTACAGTCCTAGACCCCATTAAGCAACTTTATTTTTATTTTTTTTTAATTTTTTTATTTTTATAATTACAAAGATATACAATTAAAAAGTTCATATTTGGGTTTTGGTCATACAGTGTTCCAGCACCCATTCCTCCACCAGTGCCCATCTCCCACCACCAACGCCCCCGGTTCCCTCCCCTCTCCCCCCAGCCCTCCTCCATGGCAGGTTCTTTATTTCTTTCCCTTTCTCTCTCTTTCTCTTTTCCTTCCCTTCCAGACTATGGATTACAGAACATACATTAAAGGGTTGTCATGTGTATCCTTTTGCCTCTATTTAATGCTCAGTTCTAGGTTGGCATTAGTACCTTCGACAATTGTTAGCACACTGTTCCATTTGCTGTCTTACCTAGCCTCTGACTCCCACACGTTTGTGATAATTTCCACCTTTGACAAGACCTCCTGATATATGTTTCACTTGACCTTGGATATTGGTATCATAATATGTACATATATATATATATGTTATGCAGATAAATGCAGTCATTCTGTATCTGTCTCTCTCCTTCTGGCTAATTTCGCTCAACATAATCTTCTCCATGTCCATCCATTTATAGGCAAATTTTATAACTTCATTTTTCTTAACAGCTGCCCTTAAGCAACTTTAGATGTGTCCCAAGTATTCCTAAAACTACAGGGTCCAAGTAGCACCATTGTTTCAGGCCGTTGCACTGAACTGCCTGCCTGGTTGTCTGAGAATAGCTGAAGAGGTTTCCAGACCTCCTGAGCAAGGTTGGGAGATCCTGTCTACTCACCCCCACCCTCCATAAAACAAATCCAAGTCTCTCCTGATTTAATATAGGTTTGTGCTTTAGTTTGTGTTTTTAGGTCCAAAGAAATTTTGCCTATCCTATAAAGCAACAACTGAAAACATAGATGCTTAGACTACTGCTCCGACCTACTCAGAGACATTGGTTAAGCAGTATTTCAAAAGATGCTTCTGTGTATAAATGTTAATATGTGTTGACTGATGTATTATCAGTAAATTAATAAATGTGAATGTGGTGGGCCTCTTCATTTCCCACGCTAATGGATTGCTCAATAGTTACACATACATAGGGCGTTATTTATCCACTCAACACATGCTTGTTAGTGCTGTGCTCTGTGTTGGTATCACACTGGAAACAGGAATACAGTAATATTAGGTTAAGAGAGAGCTAAATCCTTGGTGCCTGTCAGGAAAGACAAACCCTTGATGAATGTTACTCAGAGTAGAGGAGGCAAATGGTGGCTCCAAAATATAGGGTGAAGGGTAGAGGGAGCTTCCCACCACCGCAAGGTCAGGCCTCTGAAACTTATCCAGCACCACTGAAATTAGTTTAACCCACCAGTGTTTTAACCCTTCTAGGCTGGGTTAAAGTCATGGTGGAACTTCTGAGCAGGCTGAATGAAAGCCAGAGAGGACACACCCTGGTGTCAGAGCTTTAGACAGCCTCAACTGCTCCGCGGCTTTGGGAAACAAAGTTCTTAAGAGGAAGAGTTAAATATTCTGGGTCCACTTCAGTCTCCTTTCACCCATATATGTAGGGTGTCTCATACCTGATGGAGGGTTCTGTCTTGGATATAGCATGACCCCAACCGGCTGCTGGACCACATGGACAGAATCTAACCCTGAAGTACCTGGGCAATGGCTAGACAGCAAAGCTTCAAACTGGGCTTCAGGCTGACTGTTTTGATCTAGGTAGGAGAGAACAGAAGTGGGAAACGGGTACCCCAGCAATTACAATGAATAGCACAGAATATATTGTGGATTTGCCTGGTGACCCTGGGGAGTTTGTGGGTGTCTAGGTGTTAGATAGCAATTGTTCAATTCCAGCTTTCTGCCACCACCCTGCTGTCCCTGCCAGTACTTACATTTTGACTCAGTTAGGTCCAAGGGTTGAACTTGGCTTCTGTGTATGGCAAGAATGACAAAGAACTTCTGGGTATGGATTTGGTTTCTGCTGGGAAAATACTATTTTCAGTAATTGGTAGTTGACTAGAATATAGGTAAGACTTAGTTTTTGCTGTGAGATGTATGATGCTTAAAATTGAAGTGCATGTGAAAAATAGCCTCAATATGTTGATTTCTGTATTGACTCTAATGACTGAACATATAACCTCAAATGTAATAGCGAAACTATTAAGAAGTCCTTAACAAGTCCATATATTAATTTTATTCCCTTAAGCATCTTTACTTTTTTACTTGAGATTAACTAAGCAGAGACGTTAGTAAATTTATCGCTTATGTTTTTGCTAAATTTCATTGAAAACAATATATATATTTTTAATTTTTTAATTTTTTTATTTTTACAATTACAAAGATATACAATTAAAAAAGTTCATATTTGGGTTTTGGTCATACAGTGTTCCAGCACCCATCCCGCCACCAGTGCCCATCTCCCACCACCAACGTCCCGGTTCCTTCACCGCTCCCCCAGCCCACCTCCATGGCAGGTTCTTTATTTCTTTCCTTTCTCTCTCTTTCTCTTTTCCTTCCCTTCCAGACTATGGATTACAGAACATACGTTAACATACGTCAGACCTCCACCCAGCAGACCAGCCTATCAGCGCCTGGCTCGCGCGGCCGCAAGCGGCCGCGCAGTTTATCAATAAATGCTGGACTTAGAGATGCCTACAAGTGTATGCTACCTGCACGGCAGAGCCTGGCGAGCTACCCGTGTTGTATTTGATATATATGCCAAATACCAGTAACAATTATAGACCTCATTCCGGAATGGATTGAGGCTCTTTATGTTCCTGGAGCAAGCAGATGCCTTGGGCTCTACTAGCATTGAGACAGGACATATGGAGATGTTACTGGGGCCCGCTCGAGCAAATCGATGATGAACGGGAAGACAGTGATACAGTGATATGTTAACGGGTTGTCATGTGTATCTTTTTGCCTCTATTTAATGCTCAGTTCTAGGTTGGCATTAGTACCCTCAACAATTGTCAGCACACTGTTCCATTTTCTGTCTTACCTAGCCTCTGACTCCCACACGGAAAACATTATATTAAAAAGAGATTGATATATGTGTGGCAGCATTAAATTCATTGTATTTACTTACGCATTTGTTGTCCATGGCCACATCGTACTCAGGAGATGCTCTTAGTGGGGTCATTTCAGTGAATGTTCTGAAGAGCATGTAGTGATGGGGTTCAAACCCAGGCCTCCCACATGTAAGGCGCCTGTTCCTGCCCTTTGAACATATCCCTGGCCCCTGTCTTATATCTATGTTCAC